>OU015497.1:152466275-152583775 GCA_907164885.2 Dolomedes plantarius
ATTTTGTAAATAGTGTTTATTAAAATAAAAATATGGATTACTTTTTAAAAAGGCACGTAAAAAAAGCTTTATTTTCTCTATTACTATTGATAACATGCGATTTTCGATAATTCGAATTTTCGATATTTCGAATTTTTTTGTCTCTCCCTTCAAGTTTGAGATATCGAGGTTTGACTGTATATTCTTTCTTGGGTCCATATTGGGATACATGCTATCCCACTCCGTTGGGAAAAGGTTAGTCAGTCATTCCCAACCGGTGTGCCGCGGCACTTTAGGGGTCGTGCGATCAGCGATGGGTCTCGCGATATTTTTTGTGGGATAGACCAGTGGTCTCCAAACATTTTTTTTTTACCGCGACACACTTTCTTTAAAGATAAAAACCCGCTTCCCCCAATGAATATTTTTGGTAGAAACATATTTTTTTTTTAAATTGCGAAAATGGTAACAAAAAAAAGAGAGAAAAGTGAAACCGTACATTAGTCCAGTCAATGAATGCTCAAAAGAGGGGTCTAGATGGAAAGTCATAGGGCGGAAGAACTGACTTCAGAACTTTGTTTGGACTAGTTAGGAGATAAACATACTTAAAGTCCCCTTCCTAGGGGGGTAGCAGGGGGGAGGGGGGCTAAGAACGTACCATTTTTTGTTTTTTCACTTATAACTCGAAAACGATTTGTTCTACAAAAAAAAAGTCTGTTACAAAAAAAAAGCTGACAAAATTTCCTACAAAAACATATTAAAGTTTATTCGTATTTCCAATAGTTTCTGAGAAATGAGCCGGAGAAAATCACTAATTTATGAAAAAATGAATTTTGCCCCCCTGTTTTCGATAAACTTTGCCTCTGGAATTCTTTACCGTCGATTTGAGAGACAAACCTTGGGAATGAGCTTGTACAGCATTAAATCTCCTTCAAAACGAATGCATTATTTAATGTTTTTCCTTCATCTGTTCAAAAATTAGAGCAATTTTGCCATTTCTTACAAATTTCGAAAAATGAGCTTCAAAGCTGTAGTTTACACTTTTTGCCATTTAAATGGTTATGTCATCCACAAAAATTCTTTGTATGTGGATATGAAACCTCTCGTAATTATGCTTTGTACTTCTATTCTTAAGGTGATTGGAAGGAAGGGGAGGGGGAGGGGGATTAATGCAAATAGTACCTAACATGAACACGAATTCTTTTATTAAAACATACCTACTGAATTATGCTCTTTGCATAATATGAGCAACATTTTCGACATGTTTTTCGTTTTACTATTTTGTTTTGTTGTGCAATAAATACATCGTTCTTCTTTGGGGGATAATAGAGCTATTGTGGGGGTTCACAAACGCAGGTATGCCGCCAGGTGCAAATACCTGCTGAGTCAGCAGTCGCACCGTGTTCGAAACAACCGATTTCATCTTTCAAAAGCAATAACTTCCAAGAAAATCGGGAGAGGTTCTTAGTATCTCACACGTGGGTAGGAATAATACATAAGGTCAATTACCAGGAATTTTATCTCCTTCAGATCAGGAATCTACCCTCATTCAGTTTCCAAACGTGTCGAGTCAGTTGTTTAAAATATTTAAATTTTATTTTTGTCGTGCATGGTCATTCGTCAGGACTGAGAAGTGTTTGATTTGTGATGGATACATGGATGAATCGAATGGTGATGTGTCCATATTGGCTGAAAAGGGTATATCTTCACTGATACAAGGCAGCAGAGAAAGAAATGATAGTAAGAGTTCTCAGCTACTTGGTGTGAATTCCCTCAAAGTTTACACCTCATGCAGGAAGAGGTACACTAGAGCCACACCATCACGGCTGATAAGAAGAAAGCTTCACCAATTTCATCAGAACCTCAAGAAAAGGTAAGTTTGAGGTCAACAAAACCTACATTTGACTTTAAGACTCAATGCTTGTTCTGTATGGTATCTGTAAAAAATGAAGGGGAAAAGTGCTTAAAGAAGTGCTTAAAGAAGCGGAAGGTAGTGTACAATGTTCGAGACATAGATACCTTCAAAATCAAGTGTATGGATGTTGGTTTAGACAGCAATGATGAATGGGGGAAACATAGTTTCTCGCCTTTTTTTGTTGATGGAGGATTCCTGTTGCACAAAGTGATTTGGCCAAGATCAGCAACAGCTTTCACAATTTGTCAATCTTACGTGAAATTTATCAAGAGCCACTACCTTGGAAAGAGCTGTACAGTTGTCTTTGATGGATACTCCAACTCAACCAATAGCACGAAAACAGAACAAGAACGCCGGTATCGTATAAACATTTCCGCTGATATTGTCTTTAGTTTGGATACAATAATTAACGCCAAACATGACCAGTTTCTCTCCAACAAGAACAACAAAAGAGACTGATCTCCATGCTTAAATATCAACTTGAGACTGATGAAATTAACACGCAAGAAGCACCGAGTGATGCGGACTCCTTGATTGTGAGAACCGCGATTGAGAAATCAAAAATAATTCTTTTGTTGCTGTCGTTGGAGAAGTAGACTTAGCAGTTCTCCTAATGGCCATCACCTCACCTGATAAAGATATCATTTTAATAAAACCTGGCCGTGGAAAATTTCCAACCACTACTTACTCCACACAAGAGTTGCAGCTGCTGGAGCTGCGAGATATACTGTTTCTTCATGCCTTAACTGGCTGTGATACAACTTCTGCTGCTTTCAGAAAGAGCAAAGTTGATTTCTGTAAGCTATATATGAAACACCTCGATATTCAAGAAGCCTCTGCAGTATTCTCCAACGTCCTCGCCACCCACTAAGATTGTCGAACAGGGAACTGTATGTCTTTTTAGATGGTACGGTGCTAAGTCAAACGAGACCTCTCTTAACCGCTTACGATACGACACATTTATCAAGTCAGTTTCAAATGTCAAACCAGACATTTCCTCTCTTCCGCCAACTGAGGGAGCAGCTACGCAACATTTGTATCGATGTTACTATCACGTCCAACTGTGGTTAGGAAAAGAGCTTTCTCCTGAAGAGTGGGGGTGGGAACGGGAAGGGAATCATCTCTATCCAATACCAACGAAGGACACACCAGCACCAGATGATATCCTGAATATATTTTGCCGGTGAACTAAAGGTTGTACCAGTAGCAAATGTGGGTGCAGAAGAGCATCGATTAACTGCTCTACTGTTTGCCATAACTGTCATGGGCATTGTACTAACGGTATCCCCGTTTTGGATTGCAAAGTTGAGGACGAGAAAGAACCCGAAACTCTGCCCTTCATTACAGAAATGATGGAAGATTCGGAGGAGCCATTCGCAATAAAAGACAAACCACCACCCGAGGAAATCCCTGGACCCCTTCATCCAAAGCGACGGAAAGTAATTTAATTACATTTTCAACATAATTTTCTTCTTAAAATTGTTGCGATTAAAGTTGTTTCACCAAATTTACATTACCAATTTTTTGTATACTGAAACCTAAATTTTTTAAAGATATCTTGAATTTACATTATATTAATTTAATATAATTATGTACCTGTTTTTATTACACAAAAACTTTCTTCCCGAGGTGTTACGAAGGTATTACACTTTACACAGCGTTTAAGCCAATGGTTTACCCATTTAAATGACAAAAAGTGCAAACTACAGCTTTGAGGCTTATTTTTCAAAATTTGTAAGAAATCACAAAATTGCTCTAATTTTTGAACAGATGAAGGTAAGACATTCGCTTTGAAGGAAATTCAATGCTGTACAAGTTCATTCCCAAGGTTTGTCTCTCAAATCGACGGCAAAGAATTCCAGAGGCAAAGTTTATCGAAAAAAGTGAGGCAAAATTCATTTTTTCATAAATTAGCGATTTTCTCCGGCTCATTTCTCAGAAACTATTGAAGATACGAGTAAACTTTAATATGTTTTGTGTAGGAAATTGTATCATCTTTATTTTTTGTATAAGACTTGTTTTTGTAGGATCAATCGTTTTCGAGTTATAAGTAAAAGACCAAAAAACGGGACCTTCTTAGGCCCCCCTCCCTCCTTGCCCCCCCCCCCCCCTAGGACAGGGGAGTTTTAGTATGTTTATCTCCTAACTAGTCCAAACAAAGTTCTAAAGTCAGTTCTTCCGCTCTATGACTTTCCACCTAGAATCATTCGTTGACTGGACTAATTTCGGGTATATATTTATTTTCCATAAAACAACAAAAAAAATATCTTGCTTATAATCGGCACTTGTTTTTAGAAAAACTGTTTGACACCCTATTTAACAATATATCATTTTTTAAATTATAAAAATATTAAAAATATGTAATTTTAGAAAATTTGAAGCTTCTTTTTTAATAAATGACTCAATATAACATTTAATTCAAACTATCTATAACCCCTCCAATTATTTCACGACCCCCAGTGGTTCGTGACCCACAGTTTCAGCCCTACTGGGATAGACAAAAAAATATTTGAAGTTGTCCCTTAAAATAAATATTAAGTTGAATTAATTACTCACACGCCCGACAGGATGTGACAAAGATCGATGCACTTTTTCACGAGGAAGAGTTGGTTACTCTCCTGCCAGCAACTTTTAGGCCTGATACTAAACTTTTTTTGTGCTTTAAGGATGCATTGCAAGTCTCACAAAACTGTTTTAAGCGATTTCCATTGCCGTCCTCTGGTGAATTACTACCCATGGCCAGTTTTTTTAAACTGAATTAATATACATATTTTCTGGTGTTGTGAGATCTTCTAGTTTAGAATTACCAGGTACAGCTTTTGTTTACAATCTAGTAAGTGCTAGAGTCATTTCATGGTTCTATTGGAAAATTCTGCTAAACCTGTAACTTCAGCTTTTTTTACTGCAGTGATGACAGGCTGAATCTAGCTGAATTCTGAGAATTTTATTAAAAGTTTTTATAGTTTAATATTGGGTTTTCATATTATTGATGCGTATAAAATTTCACATGCTTTTTTAGACTATTTTATTTATAATGTGTTTTTTTCATGCAGAATTCACAAGGCCAAAATACACTGCCTTTTTTCTTTACAACTTTTAGTGGTACAATGATGAAAGGCTGAATCTCGCTGAATTCTGAGGAGTTTGCTATAAATTCGTATATTTTTTGTTGGATTTTCATTTTAATGACGTGTATATCATTTTGAATGATTTTTATATACTATGTTATGCTGTGTTTAATTTTTAAATTGATTTTGGTAAACAAATATTCTTAGAATCCCGGGCTTCACCGGGTACTCCTGCTAGTAAATGAATAAAATCAGGAATGGAGTAAGTATTTATTTGGACTTAAACTTAACATGTTTCTGATATTATTTCACTTACATAACAATCTTAATATTTTAAACTTAATATTATACATACCAAAATTAATATTTAAGCTTGAAAAATTTAATCTAAACACAGTAGCATTAAAATGTAATTTCTAACTAATTGCATACATAACAAAATTAATATTTAAACTTGAAAAATGTAAAATTACTAAAATTCTATATGTCCCAAGTTTCTAATCTTATTCCTAAACAATCCGCAACCGGTAAAGTTCGGGAATCCCTGGTAAAAACGCTGTTTCGGATCAAAAACAGTGGTTTCAAGTATATTAAATTTAATAAAAATTTTGCGATTACAAAGCAGATGGATAGCATAATTTCGTAGGTACCGGATAAAGTGCTTATACCATATTTACATAGTAACACCTCGTTTATTCTGTCCTCGTTAATCCGGATCGGATTTGTAGACATTTTTATTTAATGTTCACTTTAGATAATCATTTTTAACTATGATAGCAAGAATGGAACTATAAGTACGCCAAATATTCGCTTTTTAGTTAGATTCTATGTATCGTTCCTTCAAAGATTGTACAATAAATTATGGTGATAAAATACTTTTTGTTGAGTTTAAGAAAGCTTTACTAGGGTGTCACAGGGCATTGGCGTGGACTGAATCAAAAAAGTTCAGGTATTTTATATTGTTTAATGTCTTGTAAACAAAACTATGTAATTTTGTTACAAAACATAGATTTTTTTTGCCGTAATAAACCGTAAGTCTGCTTAGTTACAGATTTTGTTTTGCTTATTACCCATATTACCCGGATTATCCGGATTACCTACGGTCCCAGTTAGTCCGGATAAAGTAGGTTTTACTGTCATCAAATTTAACACACTCTTGAATTCAGCGCCTACACTGTATTTCCAAGTCCGAGGTCATTGCCCGTGCGTGACAACGTATTCGATCCAAACGAGCATTAGATTTTTACAGAGCTATTTTAGGATAATAGATATGGGTTGGATCGGAGAAATTACAGTTTTTTGATTACTGCAAGTTTTGTTTTTAGGAACTAACTTTCGTTTGCCGAGGATTTGTAAGTTAATGAATAGCGGTCCTTTATCTTACACTCTACAAGTGCTTACAAGTAACAAAAATTTTTGTTATGCTGATGGGATAGCAAGCTAACTCAGTCATTGAAAAAACACTGCCCAAATGTGACATGCAGATTTTATAACTTTTTTGAATACCCATATAAAGGTTTTGGGTTATAGTATTATGGAGATGATTATTTTTCATGGATAGTATTAATGTTGATCCCCAAGGTTCTTCGCTTTACCATGACGCGATGTTACGCCAATATCTAAAAAAAATCACATTTGAATAAAAGATTTTTTGTAACATAGCTGCGGAAAGTGAAGAAAATTAAAACTGCTTGCCTAATCAGGATTACTTGGAGAAGACTGTCAAGGGCAATACCGATGCCCAAAAGTTGAAAATTAACAACTATGGGCTAAAGTCCATTAAGCAGAAAATTCATTGAAAAAGGAGAATGCTATACGGAACATGCTATCAAAATGGAAAGTAAAAGAATCTCCGTTCATTTCAAAACATTGCAAAACACTTCCTCCAATAAATTCGTACACTCTTACCTCTGGAAAGCGCAAATTCAAGCTTACATTTTATCTATATATATGCTCTAAATATTTTAAAAGGAAGCAATAATAAGGAGAAATATAATACCCAAATGCATTAAAAAATAACTATTTCTTTTATCCACATGTACTGGCATAAATTCATTAACGCCAGCTATTTCACTGTCTAGTAAACACTATATTGTCAACAGTCATAAAAATTATGAGACCTTAAATTAAAGTAAAATGTTCATTGGAATAGTCACATAGTTCTCAGAAGATAGTTGCTACTTGGTATCATATATTTTGATACTAATGTCCTGACGCTTGGAAGATTTTCAATATAATAGCTCTTTCTGCATCTTCTGTCAAAACCAGATCAAAGTGTCTTTCAAAGAGAAATCTTTAACATCATCCAGATAAGTACTTATCCAGAGAATGACATAAAGTAGATAGTGTGATGACGAAAATTTATGTATCTCGGAAATAAATTCAGTACTTTCACTCAATAAAATATTTCGTCACGAGACTGAACTTTTCAGGCCATGAATGAAACGCATCATTTCTTTAGACTGTAATACAAGTAGGGATTTCAACATATTTTCAAATAGTTTGATATGGAATTATCCTTATTATACTATCTGAATTATCTTCCAACATAGTTATTCAGGCAATGTAAGTACCAATATTTAAAATATCAGTGGTTAAAGCACTGATAAAAAAGGAATCTTTTGAAAAAGCTAATAAATTTCTTAATTTATACAACTTTACAGAGAAAAGAAGGCGTGAAAGATAGATTTTTCGTATTTCAGACTTAAATGAGCAATTTAATATAAACATGCCGGGTTGATCTCGAATCTTAAATTCAAACTATTCTACAGGGTGCCCGAGAATTATTGGACACTTTATAATTAAATTAAAAAATCTAAACACAGTAGCATTAAAATGTAATTGCTAACTAATTGCATACATAACAAAATTAACAGATTTCAACATGAGATCCTTTGGTGGCTTGTACAACATCTAAACGATATTCGATTTCATTCCAAGTATTTGAAAGCATCTGAGGAGTTATGGAATGAATAACAGCTGTGATTCGCTGCTTGAGTTTCTCTAGATTAGGACACGTAGTCCTGTAAACAATATCTTTGACGTAACCCCACATGAAAAAATCCAAGGGAGTTAAATCTGGCGATCGAGGAGGCCACTGAATTTGACCACCGCGACCAATCCAACTGTTTCGTCTATCTCTTAATCGCATTCGTTGATGGAGGTTGACATACATATCCCGAACTATAACGTCTTTCAACTTTAATGATAGATTTCAATTCTGCGAGCCATAAGACGCACATTGCTTTCTGCTGTATAGTCGCCATGTCTACTGCGATGTTCTGAATCTCTGGCCAAAGTCAGTTCACGTAGCGCCATCTATCGGATTTTTTTGGTATAAAATAATAGGAAACGAAAATCTAGCACTTTTGTAAGTCAGGCATCATTCAAATACCCGGTTCGTACTTATAGTCTTTTTTTAAATTTAATTTTGTAAAGTGTCCAACAGTTCTCGGGCAAACTGTATATTAATAACTTACCATAAACATACAATATTTCTTAATAACATGTGTATTAGTATAATAGTTTAAGACAGTGGTTTTCAACCCCCTATAGGTAGAGTGAATTTCAACAATACGTTCATCAATAAACAGCAGGACGATGGCCGAATGACTAGATCGGTGGGATTTGGTACCAGAGTCTGTAGGTTCCAATCCCACTCTTGGCATGGAAGTTTGTAGCAGTTCGAAATCGACTTTAAGTAATAAATCCCGGTCTAATTAGCCGTCATGAAGCAAAAAAGAAAATGACAGTAGCGCTCCAAACCAAACCAAACCAATAATAAAAGTCGTAATTTTTAATACCAATAAAACATTTTAAATAAAATTAAACTCATGCATGACAGTGCGCAAAACGTTGAATAATCAGTAATAATGTACGTCAGATGTTCAGTACATAAAGTGTATTAAAGAAGCCGCTACTCCAAAGTTTTCAAATGGAGGTGAAGAAGATCCATCCATTGTCTTTGGCGAGATCTCTGCAAATGTTGCAATCTACTCTCAACCAAGAGTAAAGAATCTAAGGAAAAGAATCGCATTTATCTCAAATACCCTGTTTGTTTTCTTTAAATAACTTTTTTTGTATCGAGGAGGATGATTTCATAATGTTATTGTGCAACTGCGCCAAATATACGCATTGGCACATTTTACCATGCCTACCATGGCGGGATATATTTCCACGAGTGAAAAAAAAAGTACATCCATACAAAGGGAACAATACATTTTACAATCCTCAGATCGATCGCAGTCGCTCAGGAAAACTCTAGTTTAAGACTGCTATGTACTAACCCTATTCGATTCGCTCATTTCAATGTTAACCTATGAAAAAAAATTGTGCGAGGATTGCCGACTTGGAATTAAAGATTTTTTTAAAAATTGTTCTCCGTGATAGAGAAAGAAATTTTGTACCTTGGGGCACTTTTCATTTAAAAAAATGCAAATAACATTTTTAAATTGTAATTATTTGGGGAAAAAAATCTGGTATAGTGTGTTTTAAACGCTCATAAATTCCATTGGTGGATCACTTTATAAAATAAATCCTGTTGCAAGGCGCAAAAATTTCACAGGCTATCAGGATACCATTTTTATTGGTTTATCAGCATTTACGAAGCTGTAAATAGTAGAAAAATTTTCTCCATAGGTTAACATTGAGGTGAGCGAATCTACTACGGTTAGTGCACGGCAGCCTTAATGTTTTTTATTGAATGAAAGTGTAATGTTATGCTGATATTCAAACTTGTAATTTATGGGAACTCTTGAATTTCTCTCCGCGGAATCCTTTAATCAAGTTACCCAGCCTATTTAAACTGGAACATAATCTCAGTTTAGCGTGTGTGACTTTAAATTAGCCACGGTAATTTACTAAATTAGGTTAGATTGCAGTTACACACTGAATCATGTAAATAAGTATCTGGATTAAAACTTCCCCCCGCACAAACAAAGCGTGCATAAATTAAAATTTTAAAGGACGGTACACAACCTTCTTCTCTCCAGATACTTGTAAATATTATCAGAGATTAATATCTTTTGGAAAAGACGGCATAATTAAAGATTTATGTGAAGGGGATACGGTTGCAATCTTTAATCGCATGCTCATACAAAGCAGTGGAATTTGGCATTTATCATATTTAACGAAATTATTGTTAGAGGGGGAAACCTCGTGTAGTTCATTTTTATTTGTTTTGAACGCAAGCACCGATGATAGTGCTTGATTACATTAACGATAACACTAACAGTAAGAATGTGTAGATGTTACGTATGGTTGATATATAATTTAATGATAGAGTAATATTTAAACATTACATTTTAGGGTGCATTACTTAAAACAATTTTCCTTACAAACATTTTGCAATGATCCTGTTAAATTTTCAGTATACCAACAAGGAAGTTCTTGTTAAGTAGGCAACTAAATAATTGCAGCGAGATTCATAAGTGGTATTCAAAGACAGAAATAAAACGTAGACTGAATAGGATTGTATGGAGTTTATAGACATTGTTGAAGGAATTGTTTAACAGATGCATTATAAACCAAGTGATTGACTATTTAAGAAATTTTGGGAGCTTTAGAATTTAGAACTTTAGCAAGTGAAGAGAAGTATCTAAACTAGTTAATTAGTTAGCATATATATAGAATTTGTTAGTTCTGAAAGCAGTTATTTAGTTGGCAATCCAAATAGACTGTAAAATAAATATCTAATATATTATATATATATTATAATATAATTATATATATATATACACTCTGTCACAACAAATATATGCACCCAGAAGGAAATGAACTACTCACGAAACTTATTATGTATGTAGTGTATGAGGAGATAAGCAAATGATTACAATTCAGAAGAACAGACCGTTTTATTAAGAAGATATGGCATAAAAAAGGTTACAAATCAGTAAGTAGTAAAACCTTCTCTGGCAGCTATACAAGCCGAAGTACGTCGTGGCATCGAATCAATGAGGTCACCTATGTACTCCTGCGGAAGATCATGCCATAATCTTTGCAACTGGGCAGTTAATTCACCAGTATTCCAGGACAGCTGCTTTTGTCTTCCAAGCACTTCCCAGACGTGCTCTATTGGTGAGAGGTCTGGTGACCTGGCATGCCATGGGAGTACGTCAAATCTTTGGAGACATTGTTGGGAGAGTCTCGCAGTACGTGGACGAGCGTTGTCTTGCTGAAAAATGGCACTTGGGCGACTTGATAACATAGGCAGTACAACTGGTGTTAAAATCTCGTCCACGTAACTGTATGCCGTCAAAATGCGTTGAAGGACGACTAGGGGTGATCGTGTATCCCAACAAATCGCTCCCCACACTGTAACACCTTCTGTAATCGCCGTATACCTCTCAACAACAAATGCCGGATCGGACCGGTGGCCTGGACGCTTCCACACTCGTATGTGCTGGTCATCAGTAGAGACTGAATCGGGATTCATCGCTGAAGATCACACGCCTCCAGTCGGTCACACTCTAGCTTGCCGTGGTCGGCAAAAATCCAATCTACACTTCCTATGATGTAAGGTCAGTGGTAGGCATCTTAATGGACGTCGGCTCCTTATACTTGCGTCGACCAGTCGTCTCCGAATGGTTTTCCTTGATACCACCGGATGTCTGGAAGGTGGTAAATGGCGTCGAACCGATTCTAGTGACGTTGTTGGTGCGGACGTGGCCGCTCTTGTGATTGCGCGATCCTCGCGAGCATTTGTGTTTCTGGGACGCCCTGAGCCTCCGCGACGGTAGACTATCCTTTCCTTAATTCATTGTTGCCAACACCGAGCAACTACCATATCGCTCCGACCGAGATGGCGGCCGATACGCCTGTTCGACCAACCTGCTTCTCTGAGGACTACTATATGCCCCCTCTCAAAGTCGGACAATTGTTCGTACTGTCGCCGGTTACGTCTCAGAGGCATCTCTAGTCACAATACCGTCCATCCAAGTCGACAGATTTGTTTGAATAACCCTATGGCACGAGCAATCATGCTTTTAAATTCTCCCAGCTGCGCATCTCATATGCGCACAGTGCGCTTACCCTTGTCTCATTGGCGTCAAAAGTTTAATCATTTTCATATATCTTACCATTTTACATTCCTGCCAAGTTTCGTGATAGTAGCTCGATTTCTTCTGGGTGCATATATTTTTTGTGACAGAGTGCATATACACACTGTTGGCCGTTAAAATTGCAACAAAAGGAAGGAAATAAAATAACAAAACTTTAATTATTGTACCCATACAGCATAAAAGGAAGAAAACATGATTTACTTAATAGGCAATTTGTGGGTATACAGGGTTCGAACACACCCGGACACAGGGGTACACACAGCTGCCGCCTCTGGCAGCTAAAACGGCTCTAACCTTTTTAGGTATCGTGTCGAACTGGGCTTGGATGACAGATACGGGCAAGTCATTCCATGCTGCTTAAAGTCTATGCCCCACTTCATCAATCGTAATGGCTGGAGAGCGGTGGCGGCTCAGTCTCTCAGCAACCCATGATCAGATGTTTTTAATTTGTGACAGATCTGGAGTACGTGTGGCCAGGCAACAATCGAACACCCTCTGTGTCGGGGTAGGTCAGGATACGACGGGCAACTTGCGGTCTTGCGTTATCTTGTTGAAAGTTGACGTCTCCGAGGCCTCGAAGATAGGACACAGCCACCGGGCATAAGATCTGAGAAATGTAATGCTGGCTGTTCAAATTACCGACGAAGCGAACAAGGGATGTTCGTGTCGTGTACCCAATGGCTGCCCAAAACATCACACGATATATAGGGTCCATATGTTGATATCGAATGCAGGCAGGCCACGTGCGTTCTCCTCGGTACCTCCAGACACGGATACGCCCATCATGGTGCTGCATACAAAAACGGGACTCATCTGAAAAGACGACGTGGTGCCACTCCTGTATCGAGTTTTGTCGTTGGCGCACCACTGTCACCGCACGTCTCAATGCTGCATTGTCAAGGAAAGCCGCAATAATGGTCGCCGTGCAGACAGTCCGTGCTACTCCAGATGTTGTCGCACTGTACGTGCGGATACTTTTGCTGCAAACAAGCCCATTTCCTGACTGAAGGTCCGTGATGTGGTTGGACGATCCTGCAAGGCTAACCAAACATCATGTTTGTCCTCTCGGGCGTTAATGGTGGGAGGCCGTTGAGATCCTGCATTGCGTTCAGTGTGACCCTCCTGAACCCATCGATTCCATATTCGCATGAAACTCGTTGGATTTCGACTAATGCGATAGCAATATCGCGGAACGATCAACGGCACTGTCGATAGACCACGATCCTGCCGCTATAGAAATCAGACACGTGCTGGTAGCCGTCTATATTTCTCATACGAGGCATAACACGATCTTCTCATAAACAACCAACATTCAAATGCGATTTCCGAATGAGAAACCCGCCGAGTAAATTTCGTTTTATACAGAGTTTGAGATGACGTTTCTCCCTCCTGCGTCATGCGATTGAGCTGAAATGCTAATCATTTGCTTATCCCAGCATCTTCTTCCTTCCATGCGAATTTGACGTTTGTATCATCACTCCTTTTTGGTGTTGTAATTTTAATGTCCAGCAGTGTGTGCACACACACACACACACACATATATATATGTACTGTGCACAGAACGAAGTTAACATATTTACATTATAAGTGTCCTAAAAATTTACATAATTCATATGAAACGGATTTAACAATTCTGAAAAAAAAACCTCATGAATGAACAGAAGTTGACAAAAGAAATAAATGACAAAGCAAGGTAATGAACGAATTAGCAAGCGTTTAAATAAATGATAATACTCTGTCTTCAGTTTCATTTTTAAAAATGTCCTACAACAGTGATTAAGGGTCATCAGTTAGAGTTATAAATCCAAGCTTATTTTTCTCTAGGATGCGACACATAACGTTGATGATTTTTATTACAGTCTAGTGATAACCAGTGTCTTGCATAAACTAAATTTGCATAGCTCTCTATGGTTTGAAAGTTGTTTAAAAACAATTTTAATCGTGATTGCCTCAAAAAAGTTTTCTTAAGAGATCACAGAGGGAAAAAATATTTGAGGTGATCAAACATGATACTTTGTATTAATTCTTTTTGTAAATTCGTACGAAGAAGATTTTCGAGAATGACATGAATTACACAAAATAATGTACAGTAAAGGCAGCTGAAAATCTTCCAAGTTTTCAGGTGTGTAAAAATGTCGGTTTGGGTGAAGAATGAATCTGATTTGGATGCACTTTCATGGAAATGTCAATATGAGAGGGAGGTCAATAAGAGATGTCAATTTGGGAGGAGGGGCTTAAGGATAGTCATCACTTTTACACAAGTTGAAAAGACAGAATTGTTGCTGTTTGTTCGAACTTCTATAATTTTTTTGTTATTGTCCATTATATATGGAATTTTCAGTATTACTTCTCTAATATTTATAGATTATGTTCCCTGAATTAATTTTATTACAAGTAAATAAGAATTTTATTTATGAAATAAGAAGTGAGTGCATTTTCCAAAAATTTCAAATGTGTACTGATACACTGTGCGCAGACTTACAAGAACACTAATTATGTTTCAATAATACTTTTTTCATTTTTGTTATGTTAATATATTAGGTATATTTCTACACCTATTTGAATTTTAAAACACCGAAAATATTTACACCAGGACAATCAGATTTAAAATAAAACCCGAAAAAGCCCATTAAAATTACAAGTCAAATGCTATAAATTCATAGTAAAATATTTTTTTAAAGAAAAAATGAGGTGCATATTTCTGGTAGCATCATTATACACCTATTCTGGGAATATGAAAGGAATATCTGCAGCAGTTTCTTTTATACAGTGCGAGTAAGCATGAAAATGATCAGTACGAGAAAAAAGCTTTTAAATTTCCCACACTGGTAATTTTTCCATTGGAACTATTTTTTTCATGTCATAGTTTTTAATGTTCTAGTTGGAATATTTTAACGCGGTTTGTTTTAACACTAGAATGCCCACAACCTCCATCCGCCTAGAACGCCCGCCGGAGTCATTTCGACTCCTATGGGATTTATAAGGTAAAAGCATACACGACCGTACAATAATGAATGAAACCTTCAATTAAAACATTTGAATTTCTATTTAAGAACAATGGATACAAAATTAACTACAAAGATAAGAAAACTAAATGTACAATTATAATAAAAATTAATAAAAGCCATGCTTTTCACAAAATACATATACTTACAGTTATTTTTAAATTAAAGTTGAGGAAGGCAGTTTTCGCATGTATAATCTATCTTGGCATAACTTTTTCCACATACCATTTTTTCCATGAAATACAATGGTTGGTAGTCATGCTACCATTACACAGTTTTATTTCACATTTCCTCCTCTTTTTAACTGATCTCTCTGATGAATCAGCTGTGCTTGCTTTTCTTTTTTTGTTTATTTGGAAGGCGTATGTAATTTTGGGGCATTTCATCAGCTAACATTTGGATGAATGTTTGTATAGTAATTTTTTTCCGGTAATTTCTTTAAAAAGAATCCAAGCATTTATGGTAGCGAAATCTAACATATTATACAAAGTATGAACAGGCCACCTTCTAGATGGTGCCTTTACAGAGTCCTTTCTGGCCATCTCATGAATTATATCAACACCATATTTGGTTGCATTATAAAAACTAATTGTTTCTGTGATTTTCTTTTCATTATTATTTATTTCTACAGATGCATGAAGAGTACTTAAGACCATAACGTTTTTCTTTCTCTTTCCTTGATATACTGTAAGAGTAGTACCTGTTTCACCATGTTTCAGGATTTTAGATTTATACAGTTCCTCTCGTGAATCTTTCATGGACTTTGGGATTTCTCTTCTTGCCTTGCTGACAGTCCCTACCAAGCTTGTTCCCTTCTTCTACAATACTTTAGCCATTCTTTTTCTAAATGAATGGATGGAAAAAAGTTATCAACTGTGACATTTAGAACTTTGCTTAGAAAAAGTTTCATCATTCTCATAACAACATATTTAGATTATCTTTGATTGGATGGCCGTTCTTAATTTTTTCCTAGATAAGGGAAGACATTCAGGAGGTATTTCGTTCTTACATCGACAGCCATCCAAAACTTTTGTCCATATTTATCAGGTTTTGAAGGTATAAATTGAGTAAAAAGACACTGTGTCTTGCTTGAAAACAGTTGTTCGTCTATAGTTATGTTTTCCCTTGGTTTGAAGCAAGAAATGCAATTTTCAATGAAACGATTCCAAATTTGTCTGCTTTCAAACGTGTCGACTGTGTAGATTTCAAATCAAATCGTAAAAATCCAAGAATTTCACAAAACTCGTTTCTTCCCATAGTTTTCGTGCAAAAATTCAGGCCCCAGGTATTAGACCACAGAGAATGAAGTGTAATTCCTTTTGCCCCACTCACGCCACGAGCGTATAGTTTTCCAATAAATGCCAGTCTAACTCATCTATAGGAAGAGACCAAGTGTCATTCTCAAGCACTCGTTTTGCCTCTACTTCCGTACATTTCTTTATATTGTTCAAAATTGTGCTGTTTATAAATAAAAACCAAACACTCAACACGCTATCATCCTTTACGTTTCTTTTTGCGTGATTTGTTGGTCCACTATCTTGCCGTATGATATTTTGTTTTGGAAACCTTCCAGGATTTTTTCCACTTGCATATATTTCCCATACTGTACCATCAGGAGCAATTACGGCTCCCGTATTACTATTTTTGTAGTTTCTTGATTCTCACTTTCATCAGAATCAGATGAATAGTCATTTTTATTTTCACTATTGACAGATTCAAAATCCTCGTCTTCAATGTCTGACAGCTCACCTCCTTTAGATTCATTATCTGAGAGCTCTCGTAGTAGAACTGCTATTTCCTCAGGGGTTAATCCTTTTTTACGAGCAATTTTCCACAATATATGCAACAAAACTGAGTAGTACTCAATATAGGGGTGGACAGGGGAATGGTATGATAACTGATAAGTCACTGTTTGGGAAAACAAGTATAGTCCAAGGTCATGGCCCCGAAACAGAGATGGGAACGATAAAATTTCGCTTCTTTTCTTTTCGGAGTCGATACGACTCCGTTGGGCGTTCTAGGGGTATGGGCCCGCAAATATTTTACTAATTAAATTAAATATTTCTGGTTTCCTCAAGTCATAGACATTATTATTTTGTTAAAAGTCACTGTAGGAAAACAAGTGAAATGAAAAATTGGGAACGATATCAGAGTTTTTGTAGCGTGAGGAGTCGAAAGGACTCCGTCGGGCGTTCTAGTGTTAAATGATTCAGAAATGTTCAAATTTTCTAAAAATGAAAAAAAGCAAAATTCGACTTTTTGAAGATTCAAAGGTGATGACTCCCCTTAAAAACTCAACATGGTTTTAATTTGAAGGGGGATTTTCATTCTCGTTTATTTTTAATTGGTTAGTTTAATTTTAGCATATGTTAGGTTAGCGATGAATAACGTGTAGAATGAGTACATGTGGTACTTTACCCTTATGATAGTGATACATATGCAAAAGCATAAGCGGTAATAAAACATGAATAAATTGACTGGAACACACTCAAGATGGAGTGGTCATTTATACCAAGATGCTAACCTTCAGTGAATCCAATAGCCATAGATTACTTTTTACTATTACTATGTCATTGACCGAAACTTATAAGTATGTAAGAATTTAAAAGATTTATTTTTAGTTTTTTTATAATTTAGCATCTTGCAGCTTATCGGCTATGACATGCCTAGGAGCTCATAATAATGGCGATATCTAATTTGGTGGCTACACTGTAAATGGTTACATATAGTAATGGAAAAAATTCACAGCTTTTAGCTTATGACACCATGACTGGAAATCACCGTCGCGTTCCACCTGGAGGTCTCACTTGACTGCACTGTGGAATCACTTTGACATACTGCTTGTGACATACCATGATGACTAATAGAAGTCAGGCTTTCATAATGAAGTCACAAAGGGAAAGTTACTTGATGGCTACAAACGTTGCTAAATTATGCGTTGGAATTCAATTCACAATGTTTAAACTCACAGGTTTCAGTATTTCGCATGCGTGTATTGCTTATTATTCTTAATTTGCAAAAGCGTGTTCCAGTTCTCATCTCGGCATCCCCCCCCCCCAAAAGTGAAAAAATTTTCCTTGCGACTTTAGTAAAAGTGTTGGAATTTATCACGTATAACGGAATTATTGAAAGAAATTCAAGGTGAAAATAATATTTTTTATTATGTCTGATATTGCTATATTCATGCCAAAAAAGAAATACCAGAATTCATCATACCTCCATTACAGGTAATTTAAGTAGTTAATATAACCTAGTTATGTACCTTTTCTCGCCTATCTCTTTTCTTACATTTTGAGGTTTATATCAGAAGATGATGACCTGTACATGTCTTGTGAAATTGCCACGTGTACATTTAAAGATGGTTAGTTTTTTTCCGCTATCAATTTTGTCATATATTTTCTTAATGATCTGATGACGATGTTTTCAAATACTAAGGCTCCATTATAGCAACTGGCCGGGCTGCATCTCAAATCCTGTATAATCTTATCTGCAAATGCAGCGTTAATTATAGTAAATTTACCTTAACAAAAGGCTTATTCTGAATAGGATAAAATTTAATCTCGAGATATAATGATTGATTACCTTTATTTCTGGAAGATAGTCCATTTATAATATATTTAAATGGTTGAATAATTCTGCTGTCAATTCATGAGTTATCTCAGAATTTTTATAAATATTGACATCCTCCATTAATTATATAAATATTTTTACTAACATGTTCGCCATACATAACGTCAGTTTAACACGTTTTCTTAAATTTAACCACAACAACTTACCTAATTAGGTTTGATCAACTTTGAAATGTGAGTCGCGGTAATGAGCATCCCGAGTTGAAATTTAATTCCGAGTCTGACAGACTTGTACAAATTAAAATTTAAAAGAATGCTAAACAACCTTTCCACCGCAAGTACTTGAGACGTGAATAAATATTACGTGGAATTAATCAAAAGAGCCCTATCGCGAAAAGGTACTCAAGATTAATGAGGAAGGATACGATTTCACTTAATGTAATGCGCAGTAAATTTTAGTATCCGATGTTGAATTATTTAAACAGTCAGTTATCGATTAGAAATATGATATTAGATGGTAATACTTCGTGGCTGCTCCTTAATAGCTGACATGGTATAAGAGATGTGTTTGTTATCTAAGTGGGGCGTCATACGATAAGGTTAGTACGATTGCTTATATTCATTAGACCAGTTTGGACGTTTTGAACGAATATTGGAAGAACTAGAATTGAAATAGTGCTTAAGTTTATTGAAAAAGTTTGCTTCAGCTTTAAGAACCCTTCTAATGTATTATTATTTATGTCTAATGAGGATTGGTTAGTTGGTTCACCGGTTGCTCTAGGATTGTCATTTTGCCACTCAATGGACTAAACAGACCGGAACCTATTGTATTAATCCGATTTCGAATGAATACAAAATCATACCTGCAAACCGCAGGACATGAACCAAAGAACTTTGTACTGAGTCCATCGCAATAGCACTTTGATCCTCGTCTCATGAATGCCTCAGGAATTAGTCTAACACTAAGAAGTATGAATTGATCACAATGAGCAAATACACAATAGCTATATACACAAACGTGTGTGTCTGTTTAATGTGGTGTTTGTTTTAGGTCGTAAACTTATATTCCAAACTGCCGCAGTTTCTAACTGCTATGTTATCCGTAATTGTTACGTCTTTTCTTTAACTACCTTCAAAATGATTCTCAATGAAAGACAATCTCTGACACAGATCTTAAAAGTGACAGACTTTTTTTTTACTTCTCCATTCTCCAATCACGTCATTTCCCACCTTCGAACTCACTTTAGTTGCATTTCAACGAAAGCTTCAAAAGTTTCTGGGGTCTTAATGCATCCCTGAAATACACATTTTTAGGGAATTCCGTGATCACTAATTTATTAAATTTTTTTCAGTATGAGGAGGAACTTGTCGCGAGACATTCCTACAATATACCGCAGAAATCGCTGACTTCTCTATAATAACCACCATTCGGTTAAACCAACATTGTTCCCTATGAGGGGACAATACGGAAACATCCAAGTTTTATTCGAGATTTGAACCCAAGCCAACTGCGTGTAAGCTCAAGACTGCATCGGACTGCCTTCATGTACACTCATGGACAAAAAATTAGCGCACCAAGAAGGAGTCGTCAAAATGAAACGAAATTTTACATACGTAATGACTATTTTGATATAAGTAAATGATAAGAAAATCAAAGAAAAAGGATAATTTATTTCAGAGAAAAAGGCAAAAGAACGGAGGAGTTAATACTCCGTTGGACCCCCTCTAGCGCGAATGCACGATGCGATACGATCGGGCATTGAATCATACAAGTTCTGTATGATGTCTTGAGACATTTCGTTCCATATTTGCTGTAACCTTGCCTCTAGTTCGTTCAAACTCGTGGGATGCCCAACTCGTCGTCCCAAATGATCCCAGATATGCTCGATTGGAGACAAATCTGGGGATCGGGCAGACCAAGGAAGGGTAGTAACAGTGCGAAGACAGTCTTGTGACACCCTTGCCGTATGAGGCCGAGCATTGCCTTGTTGAAAAATGGCTCCTGGGAGCCGTTGCATGAGTGGCAACACATGTGGTTGCAGGATTTCATGAACATACCGCTGGGCTGTCATGGTGCCACGGAACAATACTAGGGGTGACCGTGTATTGTACGCAATGGCACCCCATACCATCACACCAGCTGTGGGAGCGATGTGTCGCTGTACAGCAAAGGCAGGATTGAAGCGTTCACCACGGGCTCTCCACACACGAACACGATTGTCATCACTGCCGAGATTGAATCTGGATTCGTCGCTAAAGACGACCTGGTTCCATTCCGCTGCAGTCCAGTTTCCTCGTGCGCGGCAAAACTCCAAACGGAGGCGTCGATGGGTGGGCGTCAAGGGCAGCACACGTAATGGGCGCCGCGATACCAACTGTCCTTCAGCCAGGCGCCTTCGTATGGTTCGAGAAGACACAGAGGCCCCTAGTGAAGGTGCTACCTGTGCCTGGATGGCGGCCGATGAAGCAGTTGGCTGTACGCGTGCATTTCTTACGATGTGGCGGTCTTCTCGACGACTGGTCTGTCGAGGGCGTCCTGAGCCTGGTCTTCGTGTACATGACATCTCTCGGATCCACTGGTCCCAACACCTCCTCACAATACAATCAGAGCGGCCTAATTGACGAGCTACTCGCCTAGCTGACCACCCAGCTTCCATCATCCCGACGATTCTCCCCCTCTCAAACTGCGACAACTGCTTATATTGTCTTCGAACACGGCGTAATGGCATGTCTATCTCAGCTAGTTGGACGAGTTGGGCATCCCACGAGTTTGAACGAACTAGAGGCAAGGTTACAGCAAATATGGAACGAAATGTCTCAAGACATCATACAGAACTTTTATGACTCAATGCCCGATCGTATCGCATCGTGCATTCGCGCTAGAGGGGGGTCCAACGGAGTATTAACTCCTCCGTTCTTTTGCCTTTTTCTGACGGCGTAATGGCATGTCTATCTCAGCTCTTCCTTTGTAAATGATTCAGCACACTCAAACAAGCTTTGGTTACCTGTTTTATACTCCACAGAGTACGATGTTCAACGCCCTCTACCGGCTATACGTAATGCGCAATCACGCTGAACTTCTAATCATTTGCATATCTCCCCGACATGTACCTTCATTGCAAGTTTCGTTACGATCCCGCAATTATTTCTTGGTGCGCTAATTTTTTTGTCCATGAGTGTATATTATCTATATATTTAAGTTGCTAAGCCGACTTTTTGGGCAGTCCGTGAGAGAAAACAGCTGCATTAATTTGCTTCATTTTGGTCTTAAACGAAAGATTGTAATCTGTAAATGTGTCAAATATGGTTTTTGTAACCGCAATTTCTATTAATTAACGATAATTTACAATTAAAAATTGATTTCTTCGCATGCTTAGTGGCGTGTTTAAATCTGTCTTTAGAAACTCACTGTTTCTGCGCTTGCTCAGTGACATGTTTTAATAATAAACACGTTTATTCCGAGGAGTCTCTCTAGATCTCTAGATTGCCATTTTTATTTTTATGATAGTTATGTTTGTGAAATATAAGATTAAGCCACATGGAAATTGTTTATTTCGCGCTGTTTAATTAGCGATAATTTACAATTTAAAAAATTGCTTTCTCCTTATACTCAGTGACATTTTAAAATCTGGCTTTAGGTACTCTCTAAGCACGAGGCCTCTTAAACACATTAGTTTGTTTCTTCACATTATTATGATTTTCAGCATTTGGCAACGATGTGTTGAGTATAATTTGTGTATTAGTACATTTAGTCACTATCTAGCTGTCGTGTTTTAAAGGGTACCTACTAGTTTTTATAAAGTTGATACGGGTCTTTTTGAGCTAGTCAAAGCAATATGCACAGTAGTACCTAAATTTTGTGATTTTCTAAATTGACCGAAAACTTTTATTTAAGAAACTGACCTATCCCATTTCTTTTTTGACTCCAGAATATACCAAACTTAAAATCTCTATATTTTTGCTGGAAAGACAAATACATAATATGAAATTAACGTTGAAAACTGAAAAGTAGATTTTAAAATCTATATAAACTACTTTACAGTAAATACTGCAATACTGTAAAAAAACGATCAAATTTAATTTATATACTCAGTAAAAAAACGAGTTTTTTTTTTGTAACCAAGCACATTTATTAAATCTGTTAATCGATTTGCGAAACTAAAACACAGCACAAATTCTATTATTTAAAACACTTTGTTTAGATGTACAATTTTCTTCATTGCAATGGAACAGTAGCAAAGCTAGAAATAAAAGCTGTAAGCTTCTTTTAACCATACAAAAGAATTATGGAATTACGATTTGCAAATAGAATGGTTTTTCGTATTATCACTCGTTGAATTATTATTTTTTCCCTTTTCTCCTGGAAATGAGATAACAAAACACAATCGGAACACAAAAACGCAAATGTGGGACATTATGAGCCAGTTCACCCTGCCACATTAATGTCTACGAAAGTTTCAGAAGTATTGGATATCGGATCGGTTTGTTTTTTCATTACCTACTGGGCGATTACGCCGATATATCGAGTTACTACTCCTTTGTTACATTGTTTTGCCATAGGTACATTTTTATGTGAGGATATATTTTTTGAGTGAGAATGAGATGATCAGGAAGGCATTACTTTTCCTGCTTTTACTTTTGCAAAGGCTTCAGGTTTTTTTTTTTGGGGGGGGGGGGCGGGGTTATGCATTTTTGCCTCATGCACAGAGTGATTTCGTATTTATTCAGATACAAACTGATATTTGAAATCATATGGAATGTGTACTTGTGTATATATGAATATACTTGCATATTTTTGAATAAATTGTTTTTTGAAAGTAAAGTGTCGTATTGTTCATGGTAATAATTTTTCTGGAGGTGATTTAAGGAACTATATTGTGTGCTGTTTTGTATTATGGAACATTTCAAAATTTGCTTTTTGATATCTAATATTAAAATATCAGGGAATGCATACATTATCTTTGCTGTTAAGGTAGCCACTAAAAATCTTTGTGGGTATAAGTGAATGTCTTCTGAACAGTGCCAGAATCACTGGAAAAATATATCTGTTGACATGCAAAATGAAAGGGGAAATTTCGTAGATAAATCTTTTAGAGTCCCAACAACAGGATTTTTATAAATTATTTATAATTTACTAAGAATTTCAAAATATATTTGACGTAACTGGACAATATAAGTATGTGAATATATACAGAAAATGACAATAAAAATAGAGGAGAGGGCATGAATAGAAAGATAAAGTGATAAAATTTACTGTATTTTCATGAAAATATTGCTAGTTTAATAAATATATAAAAGTAACCGGCTTATAAGAAAGTCGGTGAGAAAAGTACACGTCTTACTGTGGTATCACTCACTTATCATTACAATGTTAGCATAACATTTGTTTGTCTTAACATACTGTCTTATGTTTATTTTTTTGTTTAACTTTATTTGTTTGCCTTAACTTTATTTGTCATAAAGAATAAAATAATATCTATAATATCTAAATTATTGAAATATTACTAAAACCTCATAAACACGTGATAGCTGCGTTTTGAATGTCAATATTTTCATTTGGGTGATTTCTAAGTTCAGATTAACAACTTTGACATAATTTGGATATACAAAATGGTAATAACTTGGTGTATTCATGATGTTAAATTTCATGTATTAAATTTCTATCTATACAAATTACCATAATCATAAAAATATTGCAAATATGTATTAATAAATGTACATTATGTATATTCGTAAAACATCTGTCTTTAAATTTATATAAATTAGACACACTGGCAGAAGCTTACATTGTGGAACTCAAATTGGTTACGAAGGCTAATTATTAACTTAGAACAATATTCAAGTTTTCTTCTAACTTCCAATATAAACAAGTATCGTTCGAACCAAGGATCAATTAAGTAAATAATAATTGTAAACTGTTTTCTAAGCAA
This sequence comes from Dolomedes plantarius, assembly GCA_907164885.2. Classification (NCBI taxonomy): domain Eukaryota; kingdom Metazoa; phylum Arthropoda; class Arachnida; order Araneae; family Dolomedidae; genus Dolomedes; species Dolomedes plantarius. The sequence continues at coordinate 152,490,797 of OU015497.1, forward strand.
ATTTTTATATTTGCAAAATAATTATGTGATGTTGATTTAAACATTGAAATTTGGATAAATCTTAACCTGCCACCCATAGGAAAACTATATGCATACGTTTTATTCTTTTAAACATCGCTTTGAAAAAAACACTTCAAAACTGACACAAACCAACTCTAAACGCAAAAACTAAGTTTCAAAGAGTTTTTGAAAACTCTTTTTGGAAGTTAGTTGCTGTCAAAAACAATAATACTTCAAGAACAATGTCTCTGAAACATTGTTAAAAATTTGGAAACAATGTTCTTTAAAACATTTTAAGTGTCTTTAAACGCATGTAAAGGAAATAGTTACGGCACTGCAGTTTAAGGGGATAAAAACCACGAAGTTTAACGAAAAATAAATCGCCCAATCGATATGTCTACGCACAATCGCATTAAAACACGTGTTTGCATACGGATTGTCAATATCGCTCGATTACTAGAGATTCTTACTCAGTGGGTTAAATTCTCTCACAGCTAATAACTTGAGTATATCTTGCAAATCCATTTTGTAACTATAAATATTACTATGCACAGCATGAAATATTTTATTCACAATAATAACGCTCTCCTAAGTAGCGTTAATTGGAGAGTATTGGAGTACAAATCACATTTTTAAAGAATACGCTATAAAATGATACACTGGTTTTGAATCTGAGGTTCATTGATCCAACCGTTTGGGACAATGTGCTGATTATTCAAATCAGGGTAAGATATTTCGGTGGTAACTACGGACATAGAAAAATGTATTGCAATTTTAGCATTATTACCAAGTGCCATATACTATATTTTTACTGAATATATTAGCAGTTGAAGCAGTGGTTTTAAATCTGAGGCACATTGATCCATCCATTAGTAACAATGTGCTGGTTTTTCTAATGAGGGGAAGAGATTTTCGAGGTAACTACGGGCGTAGACAAATGTATTACACTTTTAGCATTATTACCTATTGGCATTTATGCAAGAACAATCTTTCTTTCCAGATAAACTATGTTTTAAGACAATCACAAAAGTATTTATCAACTATGTAATAATTTCGGTATACCCGGAAATATCTTCGAGTACGTAGGAAATTGCTCTCGCTCAAGTGAAATACTTATGCTTCCAAATTATCATCAAAAGAGACTCATATATGAGGCGGTGAAAGGCAAATTGGTGTAAGTCAGTAAGTCAAGTGGTGTAAATCCAAAGCGTTTTATTGCAAAAACTATAAAAAATTCCACTATAAGCTGAACAAATTATAATTCATAATAATTATTATAATATTGAAAACAATAATTATTTGCTATTCCACTATAAATTGAATATGGAGATTACATTTTTGCCCTCAAATAAAACAAGTTGAAAACGTGACTTACACCACTTTGCCTTTCAGTGCCTCATATCTTTCATATTTTGAAAACCCCAGTCACCTGAAATAGTGAAACTAAATGCTTCAGACATTTACGGATCTTCTGGCTAGTAACCATGCAAATGTCTCGTGTTCAAACGGGTTGGTTTGGTAAATGATTGGTGTTAATTATTTTTTTTTTTGTTTTAAGAGTGATATATATATAGTTATGACATCTGTCTGCGGCCGAAATTGGTTTATATCCGGATTGAACTTTCTACAGTTTCACACGTGCACACATTACAAAGTGTCAGTGGTTGTCAAACAGAACGATTTCCGATGTCATAGAATCAGTGAATAAATATTTGCTATTTTTTTATGTAAGAGTATAAAAATTTAAATACACAAACACATCGGGAGAGGAGGTGTTGCTAATCAGTTTCTTACCCTGACGGTCTGTCATTCAAAGTCATCAACATATCAAAAGTGGGTCAGACGCACAGACTAAAAGCATGTTTATACACTGCAATTGCATTTTGAATTCCCTAAATTTTGGTTGGAAATCAACCCAAAATTCTCTTAAAGGGATAAAAACAATTTTTAATTTATAGCTCTGTAACTCATCCCAGTTTAAAAAGAAAATAAAGATAATTTAAATCCTTTGATTTTAATGAAACAACTCCTTAAATTATTGTAAAGAACAAAGTTCTAACACAAAAGGCCTAAATTTTTTTTCTAAGGCGCAAATCTTTTTCACAAAATTCTAACAAAAATTTATATTTCAAACAAATATAATCTTAGAATTCTGTAAAACTTCATCAACTTTTCATTCCACAGTGTTTGCTTTTTCTGACTATATCATGAAAATATTCCATAAAAATGACGCATTCTAAATTATTAGGCTAAATAATATTTTCTAGGTAGACGATAAGCATTTTTATAATTCACAATTAAATGTAAATGCTTTGCAATTACTTTTTCTTGTATGTCTGCATGTTATAATTTCAAACTAGTGTTATTAATTTTAAACGTCGTACTGCTATTTATGTAAAAGAAAATGGAGTTTTTGTTCCCAAGTCATGCTGTGATTAGTCTGGAACTATGCACACACAGCCCACGTTGTACTTAAGAATACACAAAAGGATTATGTGCACGTAAATACATAAATATACTCATAATTGCGAATAAAGAGAAAACGCCCACTACCAAGACTTGTATCAGAAGAAAAAGCATACAGAGTGAATTTTTTTTTTCGTGCGTGAGAAATAATTAATGGGATCATTTTGCTTTTTACGGATTAATTAAAAATACCACACGCTCGTAGTTAATACACCTAATTCCAATTTTTTTTCATCTGCGTTCCTTCATTTTTTTCCCTCATTACCTAATAACCGAATGATTTCAGACTGCATCATTTCTGTCACGTAATAAGCATCTTCTCTTTCATCTTAAACCGGTCTCATAATAAGACAAAATGGAGGGAGGGTGTAACGGGAAAAAATAAAAAAGTCTAAAAAAAAAACCTTAGCCGGACACAACCGGTTTCCATTCTGTTATTCGCCTTTAATTAATTAATCTCCCGGGAACACCTACCTGTCGAATTTAATATGATTATAGATAAACGATATAAATTGGCTATTCAAGAAATGATCAGTCTTTTTTTTTTCTACCTGTAAGGAGTTATTTTTTCCTAAACACCTTTTTTTTGTGTGTGTGGCTAACGGTTTTGATACACCCAGGTTGTTTGTCGCAGTAATATCTTTTTTGCGTGCTGGAGATAAGATGCAGAGCGTAATGCCATCCTCGGTTAATTAAGTTCAGAGAGAAGGTAACTAGATTGCCTAATATCCGACACTTTAGAAGATGATTTATACTTCAGGGCCGCTGATATTTATGCGGCTAGAAAAAGAGAATAAATTTAATTTGTTAACAGCGTGTCGCTCCGAATAACTAAGGCACACCGTAACGCTACTAAATGTAATTAGTTTTGAAACAAAATTATACTGAAATAGATTTGTTATGCTTAATTCCTTTTTTTATATTAGTTTCAATTGTATAATGTCTGCAATATTTTTTCTTTATATATATATATCTTTGTATCGTAAGAGAAAATTTTTACATAACGAGTACCTGTTATAGTTTTGATTTGCACATCAGACGTATGACGCGTAATAAAAATAAATAGATTTCTCTCGTATTTACCAGCTGTTAGATGTTTTCATTTAACAGAGAAAGGTAAACCTTATTAATATATTTTTTAACATTTTTATTGAATTTATTTTTAATTTAAAGATTCTTCGTATTTTTTTTTATAATGTTTATTTTTTGTGAAGTTAATAAACAATAAAGCGTTTGCGGTGGCCCGGTTGGCAAAAGCGTCGAGCAAAGTGATCTGAGGGTTGCGGGTTCGATGCCGGGCGCTGACAAAATCCACCGCCGTGTTCACAAATGGCGGCCGGTGCACGTAAAATCTATCGTGACTGCAATGTCCTCTAAGTTCTCAAATTTACCTCTGGAGGTGCGGGGTCAAGTGTTCCGGTCTCGTGACTTGACTCGGTTCTAAAATCCGGAACCGGCTTGTAGGGGGTAATGCTGCCACCTATACGTTGCCCCCTTAACCCCTTCCTTGTTCCCGTCAAAATTACGGGGTGAGGTTTCGTCCTCTATTTCTCGTGCTCGTGATATTTCCGGGATAGGGTGTTTAAAAAGGAACGCGCCAAAAAGATTAAAACAATGCATTTCATTTACCCTGAAAATTTTTTATTTATTTTATAAATAGATTCATTATAAATAGATGGCAGCACCAAATATTCATTATAAATAGATGGCAGCACCAGACTATTTATAATGTAATTGAGGATAGTTTTTTTTATAAACTAGATGTGGCTGATCAAGAAATAAATTGAATTCTCTGGAAAAAATAGGCATTTTTATTACCGTTTTCTTTAAAAATATGCGATCGTTAAGGGGTTAAATGAATGGCCAGCAGTCTCTGTGAACAAATGGCATAACAACCAATCTTCCGGGCATTTGAAATAAATAAATAAACAATAAAGTAATTTGAACTATTGATTAGTTTGCAAGTTTCGATTTTCAGAACCTTAAAATTAAAATAAAACTTTAGGTATTTTTACTTAGTGAACTATTTCAAAGCAGTTAAAAATAGGTTAAATTTGTATCAATATGTTATTCAATCACCTTAACAGTAGATCCTTCAGATCTTTTTCTGGACCTGGTGTATAGTGAATTCTGATTATATTTTAAATATGAGAGAGTGAAATATTCTGCCCTGGCTATATACTTATACTCATTTTTGAACTCGTATTATGAAGTATCTAACCCTCCGTGTGTGGCGGAGGGTTAGACAAATCTCTCGTGTGTGTGTGACGTGGGGTGGGGTGATATTCACATTTCTATTGGGACGGAAAGAAGGTATCAACGATACGTTGGTTAAAGGGTATGACAAATGGACAAAATGGATTAGCAAGACAAGACACAGAAATAAAGATACAGAATGCAGGAACAGGACAAGCTATAAAAGAAACAATAAAAGCCACGAATTGTTTTATTCGATCTTGGAGTAATGGACTTAGCCAGGCTACATACCTGGTGTTAATTTTTATTGCTTTTTTGATTACTGTATGATCTAATAACCATTCTAAATAGTTTTACTATGAATATCACTATTAATATTCGTAAATGTGGAAAATTTTTAACGAGATAACTTTAAAGTCATTTTTCTCAAAATGTGATTTTGGGGCATTGTGCGCAAGGTAGTTAAAAAACTTTTCAATATTTTTTCCTGAAATTTTCAGAATATATACTGTATAGTAAGATCTATAAAATGAAATCATATTTTCATCTTTTTTGTTGAAAAAATATTTTTTGCTGGATGTTATAATGCTAAAATTTAAAACATTTTATATAAGCAAGATAGTTTTGTTTTAAAAAATATGAAAATTCTAAAAATATAATTTTTTTAACATTCAGTGTAAGTACTAGACTCTGAAATATAATTAGATACCAAAATTGTTGTTTTACATGCAGAAATTATTTTGCAATCATGCGCGCAAGCTGTCATTCTAATTTTCTACTCGACAAATGCCTAAAAGTTTAAAAAACCCTATATAAATGAATTTTTCATATTATGCTTTGAATAAAATATAAAATGAAGAAGAAAACATGCATCTATTACTGTCTTTAAAATTGTGTTTTTGTGATGTATACTTTTTAAGATATAAAATGACAAAAATATTCATTTTTTTTTCACTTTTCGACATTTTAAGACTCCTGAGTCCCCTTAAGCCAAAAAGCTAAACACTCGTAATCTACCAAGAATCTCAGCCAAGCGAAGTTGAAAACAAAATTTAAACCATAGACTAAATTTACAGAGTATGTCAAGAGTTTCTATAAGCGTGTCAAAAATTTCTATCTTTTAATACAAAATTTTTGCTTTTTCCTCTATGTGAAAATACAAATGAAAATACTGTGCGAAGCAAGAAAAAATCCTGGAAATGGTAGATCACATTATACAGCTAGAAAAGTTATAAAACAAATTGTTCAGAGTGCAGTAAATTATGAGAATAGAGTAAAATCAAAACTGTCATTTAATGAAAGAGATTAATAAAATGTCAAATCCTATAAACACTGCGCAAAATATCCGAAGAATGAGTAATGTCCTAAAAGGCTTTTGTGCGGAAACGCTAATCACTGAAGTTCTGTTATCGGCTAGTCTTTAAAAAGGATGAAATATTTACGAAGGATCTCCAGCTAAATTCATTTAATTTTCTCGGAGTTCGAGTCACCCCTTGAGGGGAGGTTAAGGAATGATTCGGGGATAATTAATGTTGACCGAGATACCAATTTGTGGCATATGCTTAAGGGATGTCGCAGGGATATTTATTTAATTGGGGTTTAGAGTAACTGCTAATTGCAATACAGTAACTAACAAACACAATAAACTTCCTTATATAACTTCCCTGTTGATTAATTGAAGTTATAAACCCTCACTTCTAGAGGATAGGGTTACAGCATTAAAAAATACTTAAAAATTGAATTTTTACGAAATGCTTACTGATTAAAAAAAATAGTACTAGATTTGTAAAGATAATTCATGTGTATGTCAGCATGTTACTCAAGTCAAAAAAAAAACTACTATTTGTATTCTCTCAGTCCTCTTAATTAATTTGCTCATTTAATTACATTATTTAACTGATATATTTTTCAATCATTTAAGGAGCTTCTAACCATTTCATACAAGATTGTCTTTCCGAGTGTTTATTCAGAAATTTTAGTCAGTTGCATTTGTATTTCCAAGCAAAGGCAGGACCTTGCATTTAATTTCCATCGGCCATATATTCTATGAAATTCTGCTGTCCAAATACTATTAGCTCAAATTCTAACTGGTACTTTATTGTTGGTCACTGACAAGTAAAATTGAAAGGGCGATTGGATAACACTGTTAGTATCAACTTTTGCTGCACGCGGGAAAATCAGATTAGACACTAGCGTTCATTGGTAATTCTGAATGGTTGCAAACATCTGTGACAGCATTGGGAACCGAACACGCAGACTCCGGGGAACCGAGAGCTCTTCACTCTGGTGTCGATAGCCAGCATCGCAGCTGTTCAGCAATCATCAAAGAGTAAAATGCAAGGAATAGTTTACTGTGAATTGGACTTTTACAACGTTATACTCGCCAAATACGACTAAAAGAAAATTTCGTTGAATCATTCTGGATTGTGCATGGTTCTTTCTATGGTATTGAAATTGTACAGAATAATTTTCGAAGAGTTCGAAGACAAAAAAAAAAGTGTGTTCCTATACATACGTTCAACCGTTAAGGAAAATTACTAATGTCCTCTTTAATCTTCAAAATTTCTTATTTAATTTCACGCAACTGACACTTTTAAGAAAAGCTAAAGCAGTAAAAAATACGAGAAACGAAAATTATTATTTTACATATCAAAACTAAAACTGATGTTTATTACCTCTGAAGACTAATCACTACTTATGAAAGAAAATTTTTGATGTTCAGCAATCTTTTTTCAGTCTGGAAAAGCTTTTTTTCTGTAAACAATTATTCAAAAGAAATAAGTACCTTTTAGGTTCGTATACATGCATATATATATTCATATTTTTAATTATCATTATTAACTGTGAGTTGTGTAAATTTCGATACGTCTTAGAAACTTTTACACGTAGACGGATGGGACCGCATTATAAATTATTAAATTGTATATTCATTGAGGTATCAATTTCGTAAATTACAAATGGCATTTTTTAGTTTCATAACCGATAAATAGAGATATGCCCCTTTGTGAGTTTAAGTAGGTGTGAAATAAATGGTGCCCTTACAAGAAATAATAAAAATCTACGCATAAGAACTTATTTAATCTATACATCTATAACTGGGCTTTCAAAGTTCTGTCTAAAGACGTGGTGATCGATCTCTGAAGACTTAAACACATAGTTCCGAAGCACAAGTCACATAACAGGACGAAATTGTGGAGCGAAATACTTTTATGTCTGGATTTCTGTTTAGCGCTCAATTATTTCCAATTCGAGTTAATTTGATAGAAGTGAAGAGATGAAATGGAGCCAATAGCTTGGTAGGTGAAAGATATATAAATATATGTACTCTTGAAGTCCCCTTTGACAGTTTTATTGAACATATTTGATAAGATGTACAAAGGCTATTGTTTATTTTTGTTATCAGTGTCTAGGCATACTCTGTGATATAAAAGACAAATAAGTTAAGCAGTTTAGGTAGTGAGTTTTAAATGCTTATGATGCCTCTGGAATCTTGATATGTCCTTGAGGTATAAGGTAGTAAGGTAAAAGAACTAAAAAAAATTGAAAAATCCAAAGTAAAACTACAGTTTTCAACAGCGAATTAAATTTAAAATAGAGCGAATTTAAATTTAATTGTGTAATTAATGTAGTTTAAACTACAACGAATTAAGTTTAAACTAGAGTCACTGTTCTCAACTGGAGAAAAAGGGATTTTCAAAGGAGCCATAGGTTGTTGTACAAACAGCTGCAGAGAAGGAACTGTCATATTTATTTTAGAAAGGAGATTATGACAAGGTTTGAAGGAAAGTTGTCAGGCTGTATGTCTCCAATAAATATTGGACGTTCAGAATTTTTCTCTTTGGCAGCAGTGGGTTATGAATTGAAAGATGATGTAATAATTATGTGTGGAGATCATATGTAAAACAGTTTTACAATCATATGGAAGTTCGTTTTCGTGATTTGCTGGACTTAGTTATCCCGGCTTGTGAAATTGATCCATTTGCTGTGAATTCTGATAACATTGAATTTTCTTTGAAAAAGAGCTCAGAGAGCTACAGAGTGACATAGCAGCTAAAGTAACTCTCAGTCAAGGAAAACATAATTTTTTGAAAATGAGTACGACATCTAAAACATTTCTACAGCTTTGGAATAAAGCAAAAATGTTTTGCGTGGCGTTTCTTACTCCTTATTTGGTATAATTATGTTTCAGTCAGCTGAGTGATTGATTCAGTAGAACGTGGAATTGCTTTAATTTAATGGATACGGGTGATCTTTGGTTATCCCTCATAGCAATAGAACCCGACCTATTCCACTCACCAAGCACACGAGTCACACTGATAGAGAAATACTTAAAGTATAAATTTTCATATAGGAACTGTAATTTGTGTAAATTATCAAAAGTTACTTAAAATATGCTCATATTTACAAACAAAATAGAACTGCCAAGGTTGAGAACTCTGGAATAGAATATCCTGATTAGTAAAAATTACAAAAGTTCAATATGAGTTTGAACTAATAAAGTTTACAGAACTTAATCTCTTACCAAATTAATAAATATTGATGGTACTATTATAGTAGTTATAGTGGGTAATGATATTTTAATAAAAGTTTTCGTATTTAACGCACATTTAGCTTTAAACTGAAAACTGAAATTTTAAAATTTAAAACATTAAGATAACGTACATTTAAAAAGTATTTTTCTTAATTTCTCTCTCATGTATCGTTATGAAATACATTAGTTTATATCTGTGGAGTTAGGTCAGATGTTGATATATCCGACATCATAGGCTTTTCTCTAAGGCTTTTTAAAATTAATAAAATCGTGACCAAGAAATACAGAGTCCGAGTTGTAAATGATAAGGCCAAAGGTTAAACAAAAACTGAACAAAAATTTAATGAAACAAAACAAATTAAATTTAAGAGGTACAATAGATCAGCTTGGCATTTTAGCAGTTACAGTAGGACAGTGCGTCAGCGATTTATCAGCGGCGCTCCGAGGCTAGATCGCATTAGCGGGAGCTCTCAACGTACCGCCGCTAGCTAGATGTTTCAATGAGGCCTCCTTCAAAATCTCCAAGTCTGACTGTATCTCGCGGTCCTTTTTGACGGCATGTTTTGAAATTGCTTAGAAGGCAACTGTTTTCCAGAGTGGGGGCCGTGCGGATTAGCAGGTGACAGTTTTTCTTAACGACGAACATTCCGGCAAACTTTATTACGCTATAGTGTCAAACTCGCATAGAGCTATTTCTAAGAAAGACAGTTTTACGAGGCGATGAGACACGCTTCTGTTTTTCAAAACAGATATTTCCACATCTTACTCGGGAAACCGATATGCCTGGGCTTAACTTTCAGGCTAAAAATTCTGGCCGCATTTGCTGATATCGGTTTTTTTAATCCGCTCGGAATCTACACACGTGTTTAAAACGATGGGAACTGGAAAATGGTATTCCGATAAACACACAGCTGTGTGTTGTGCACCCTATGGCAGCTGTGTGTTGTGCACCCTATGGTGTCTTGTGAAAAATAACCCCATACTTGCATGACGCTACAACACACTCATTACTCACCTAACTATATCATGATATTCGCTGACGAGCCCCACAGTGTTTGCAACAGATAAAGTGTTATAGATTTTGAAGTAGCTATTATGTTTAACTCAAATACTCTGTCAACCAATCATTATTTACATACGGGATTATTTTTTTCCCAATGAAAAAAAAAAGATAACACTTCTCACTTTCTTAAATTATTGAAATAGAAATTAGACTAATGGAGTCCCAATCACTTTTATCTCGTGATTATTTCAAAGAGAATATCCTGAATAGCCTTATTTATCTGTTTAGCAAACTCTAATCCAGGCTGCCTAAATATTTCTCGGACTTTGGCAGTTCGATTAGCATTAAGTATTCTCCGGAATTCCTTTAACCTTCCAGGTATTCTCTATACGTTAAGTGTGCATGCTGATAAGATTAACCGAACATTTCTAATAACGATTTTCCGAATCAAATGACATCGTGATCCAAAATTTCATCGGCTTACTCTTAGCGGAATATTGAACACGACGTCACTGTCGGCATCGTTCAAATATTGAAATTTGAATTTCTTCGCTTTGAAGGGAAATGTTCTCTGGAAGGATATATATTGCATTACGATTAGTTCTGAATATAAGGCTTTTGTATTTTCTATTCCCTTTATTGATCTTTTCGTACTAAATGATTTTAGCAAATATTGAAACGTCTGAATTGTGGTTCTGTATAGATATCTGAGATTGACTCTGGCATGGGCTATCTTTAATACTTTTCAAACTTTCGATATATTTGTCTAGTGGCTGACTTTTTATATAGCACATGGACGATTATGTGCATTTTTTGTTTATACACGTTGAAATCATTATAAATTAGCCCCTTTGTTGAGTTTTGAAAAAATTTTCCCTTTATTTTATCTTTGCAAAAGATTCTTAGAGCTCTGATTTACCTAAAAAAACAGTTATATTTACACACGTGTATTTATTTACTTTATAAAATTTATTTTGTGGAAAATTAATGCCAACCGAATCCTAGATTCACGATAGTGCACCACATTGATCTCACACAGATATATACCATTACAATTTAAACAAAAATATTTTTAATTTTTTTGTTTACAGTATATAGACTAAGTCAAATTTTATCAAACGAAATTAGCTCTATTCGCTGGGAAAAGTTCCACTCTAATTTCTGAATATTTATTACTGCCCTCTGACTAGTAAATGTTTATTTTACTTTCCCACTTACTAACGTTAAACTCAGAAAATCTACACTGTATGCCATCATATTGTTGCTTTCATAAAATGTTTACACTTTTAGGAAGCAATTTCGATTTTTGATTTCTTTCTATGTGTCACCCTCTTCTTTAAGTGAAATGTTTGTTTCCGTAAGCTGTCTGTGTAGTACACAGCGTTCCTCGCGTTAACTAATAGCTTATATTTATTTACGCATATTTTTTAAAATCTTTTCGACCTATATTTCTCACGGTCTTTATGATGCCTCTTTACCACTCGGACATTGGAAGCAGCCGAGAGGAAGGGCAGAAATTTATAAACTTAAATATAGTGTTCCAATCCTCTATGTTTTCCCGTTTTCTTTATGCTTATATCGATAACGAAAGTGCGTATTCCAGGCACTGGTGTAATCAAAACATAAGATATGTTTCAGAGACAGATATAAATATTCTTTTATGATTTTTTTCCTATAGCAAACATTTGAAATTTAAATTAAAAAAATATCAAAAATTGTAACCTGTTTCGACGTAAAACCCAACTAATTATTATAACTATATACAATATACATACATTCACATATGTAAACATACATACTCACACACACACACACATATATTATATATATATAATATATATATATATATATATATAACTAGAAATTACTTTTTACTGACATATTATTACCACATTGCTAATTTGGAGATTCATTCGATACCGAGAAATAGGTCACACCAATTTTCAACAATAATTCCTAAAACTAACTCCGCTTAACTAAGTAGTCAAACAAATATTTCTAGATCCGGTTTCAGACAAACTTCTTCGGCATAGCCCGTATCAGCTCCTTCTTTAATTAGATTCGCTACCACTTAAATGCTGCTCATAGTTGCTGATTGCGTAACGTAACTAAATTAACCTTAACTATTTTATCGGCTCCAGTAAAAATTGTGTGAGGCATTGCAAAGAAGGCCTGCTTAGGAAAACTGAAAACGTAAGCTCTACAAATACTGACTTTCTTTCTTGATAAAAGATTTATTTTATAGTATGAAGTTTTAAGGTTATGCTATTTATAACATACTAGGTTTACCTATTTATTGGAATATCAAAACTTGTTTTGACAGAAAACTTGCAAAAATCCTTTTAAATTCTTTATTAAATCCAAACTGAAAAATCTTTTATTCAGATTTAGTTGGTTTATACTCAGTTATTTAGGAAATTACTTATGAATGCTTATGAAATTCACATCTTATTATAGAAAAACACTAAAAAGGAAATACGAAAATAATTACTAATCAAATGATATATTGAAACTCAAGATAAATGTAACTTTAGATAGAAGGTCTACTATAAAAACATACCATACAAGTTACGATAAAGTGTAAAAATTCAAGGATCATAAGGTTTGTATAAATGAGAAACATTTATATTATTCTGCCAGATTACGTGTTACAAAGGTGGTCACGAAACAAATTTTATCCATTGGCATGATCCATTGTAGAGACGTGACGATAAAATTCTACAGTGGATTCTGTTGACCTGTTGTCCAGCCTTGCTATTTTGAGCATTTCTTTTAAGTACCAGGCATTAATACAACTTTTATTTACCTAGAACATCAGCGTTGCTGAAAAGGACAAATCGGGCAGTACTGAAAGAAGTTTATACGGATTCCTTAATATTATAAAAAATAGTTGTAAAATATAATTTTTCCAAACGTGACTAATGCTATTTCACGTGCACACACAACATATTATATATATATATATATATATATATATATATATATATATATATATATATATATATATATATATATGTAACAAGAAATCCCGTCCTTCTCTAAATTTACATTTACAGCGTATTCTAAATTCTCTTTTTAATAAAGCGACCCCCTTTTCCAAAAATTGCAACCTAAAAGTAAAGTAAGTATAATTTATATTAGCCCTGCAGATCATTAAGCAGGCATGTGAAGTATCGGAACTCAATAACATCCCCAGATATGAGTGTTAGAAGTTTATGAGATTCCGAATGTCAGTATAGTGTCAAAATTCTTGAAGAGCCCTCAAACCACTCGAAGTTATGTCTTGTATAACGTCAAAAACCCCACTTTGCAAGAACTTTATGGCCACTTATCCTATGCCCAGGTCAATAGTTCGCAGTTCTAACAAGCGCGGGATCTAGCAGTAAAGTCCCCGATAAACTTAAGTGGACACGTGAACTCCACGAATCTAAAGTCGCCCAATTAAAATATTAAGTAGTTTAGGCCCTCTGGCGTCAATATCGCAAAACACCCATTTAATATTGCAGGAACAGAAGACTTTTTCTCTCTTCGTTTCTAACTCTTGTTGCTGTCGGACCTACTGTCCATAGTCCGGTGGTTACAACGCTTTACTCTTAACTCTCCAATGTAAGCACTGCTGTTTTTACGTCCCGTCCTGGCATGGACGCCGGACAAGTCATGTGGCCGCTGCAGCCTTAGCGATGCTTCATAATTGAATAAACGTGATTTCCTGGATAGCGTCTTAAATCTGGTTCCTCTTCTATGGCTCCGCGTGTGTTACTCTCCTAAATTTTGTAAGTGTTTTCCTGAATGAACACTCAGCCCGACTCCATCACTCCTCGTACCCTTGTGCTAAATTTCCCAAATGTGATTATTATCACACACACACACACACACACACACATATATATATATATATATAACTATTGGCAAAATTTACGGGTTTTATAACGATCTGTATGCTGCAGCCTAGCAATCAAATATGACGTGAGTTTAACACCAAGAAGAGAGCAATTCACCGTGAGTGAATCAACGCGACAAAAAAAAAATAGGTGAATTGGTACCAAAATAGAACCATAGGTGAATTAACACCCAATCAAAACCAAAGGGGAATCAACACCCAAAATTAGAACAATAGGTGAATCAACACCCATACAATAAAAACTTAGGCGAATTAACATCCCTAAAACAGCGTACTGAATAATGAAACAGAAAAAAATCCTATCTTCGCGTGGCTCACCAGCTGTACTGTTTTGTTGTCTGTTTCTTAATGATATATGCGTAACTTGCTAGTTAATAAATAATATATATATAAACACACACACACACACATATATATATGGAATGTCCGGATGGACATCTCATGAAAATGTAGCTTACATCGTGGCACACACACACATATATATACACACATATATATACACACAAACACATATATATATGAAATGTCCGGATGGACATCTCATGAAAATGTAACTTACATCGTGGCCGGAAAATAATAAAATCAACTTCAGGAACAAACTAATTTATTAAACAGTAAAGCAAAACATCTTACTCGCTTCGAGCCATTCCAGCGTCTACTGCAAAGAGCGCCAAAATAGAATTAGGTCAGAGAGGTTGCCAGAATTGGCGAAGGAAGTTAGTATGTGGGAAGGCGAAGCGTTTACGCCAAGACAAGAAGGAGGGGTTACCAGCACAGAGATAAAAACAGAATGGGTGATTATAGGTAGTTAGTAATATTATCACACACACACACACACACAACACACATATATATATATATATAATATATATATATATATTATATATATAATATATATATATATATAATATATATAATATATTATATATATATATATATACCGGGTGTCCATAATTAAAGTCCCACTTTCAAAAGGCTGCAAAAAAAAAGAACCACTGGTTAGAATGACTTCAAATTTGAACTGAATATACTGGAAGAAGGGGAAAACGATTTGGCATAATATAAAAAGTTCCAAAATGTATCAATAGATGGCGCTGTAAGCGATTGGAACTTTTTTCTTTGTTATGCAAAATCGTTTCCCCCTTCTTCCAGTATATTCAGTTCAAATTGATGTCATCCTGACCAGTGGTTCTTTTTTTGCAGCCTTTTGAAAGTGGGACTTTAATTATAGACACCCTGTATATATATATATATATTCCTTGTTCATCTATTGCTTTTCTTGAGGTCCAGTCTTTGAATGTGGGAGTTATCAACACTTATATCAAAGTTCATAGGGGCGAAACTTACTTGTCCTACATTGTCATAATATAGGGTAAGTGTGCCGAATATGCCGAATATGCCGAACCTTGCCTAATATGAGACCCCAGCTTACAGGACGTATCAAGTACTGCCGCCTGGCGACTGGAGCATAAGACATTAGTTTATTGCATAATTCGTAATCGGTGAGTCAGTGGAGTGTTTGAAAACACACACAAAGGTGTAGTATTTTATTTCCTGGATGTGTGCTCGTCGACTTTTTTGCATCACCATTTTCATTGGCTGTTTTTACCTTCAAAGCAAGACTCTTATTAAAACTGTTAGTATTGGATAGGTAGCTATAAATGTGGAGTCTATATACGCCTGGTTGTTTTTAAGCTAACGTTAATCCTAACCTAAAAAATTCGCTGGCATGTTCAACAGCATGTTCGTGCGCAATATGAGACCCCAAAGCCTAATATGAGATAGGATCTCATTAGGCATTTTAGTTTTCACTATCAGGGCCTTGTTTCCTCTGAAGCTGCAGATACAATGACGCCCAGGCGTAATCCACAACCACTTAGCAGTAATGATATTGTGGAAGGTTTTGATCAAACAACAAGTTCAAACCAGTTCTTAGTGACTCTTGAAGAAATTCCCTTGATACGTTAACTGAGAAAACCACTCGAAACCAAGTAGGGCCCGTAAAACCGATATTATCACATCACCGCCCTTTAAAAATAAATTGATTGATAACATTAATAAAAGAACTGCAGCATATTCAAAAAACACTTTGTTTCCTACAAGAAAAAAAATGAATAGACCTAAAAGATAAGAAATCAAAGGATAAACAAGGTAAAGGAGATCAAGATAAAAAAGAAAAGGATAAGGAAACAATAAAGGGATAAGGAAAAGGAAAATGGGTCCCTACAGGAAGGGAAAACTAAGGATGGATAAAAATACAACACTAGTTAAAAAAACAGAGATCGAATAAGCCTAATTATAGCTATGATGATTTCAGCTCAATTGAAGATGATGAAAAACTTTCTTTCCATGACAGCAGTGATGATAGCATTGATTTAAACTACTCTGAATACCTTTTTTGTGGTTGTTTATTTTCAGAAGACAACAGAGCAGTGGCGTCTATGTAGGAGGTGTTTCAGGTGGGCCCATGAAGATTGTGGAACTGACGAACTTTTTATTTGTAAACAATGTGAAAAGTTTGAAAGTAAAAAACAAAAAGTAAACAAAACCTGTAGTATAAACAAACTAATTTGTTTAAAATGTTACTTTTCACCTATTAGTGTATATGGTGACTGTTATATTATTTTGTACAGTTTTGTTTTTTAGGAACTTTTCAGTAATCTTATTCATTTTTAGAGTTGTAGAATGGGGGTAATATTAGGTCTACTATTTTCAGACCCCAAATAATGGAACACTTGTGTTTATAATTTCATGCATGAAAATTGTAAGGTTATTTTCATTTTCTGTCATTGTTATATGTAGTGAAATATATGTATTAAAAGGATATCAAGCTGGTACTATAATCCCTCTCTTACACTAGTTATATATGAAAGTCAAATGGGGTCTCATATTCGGCATACTTACACTATACTCACATATTTGTAAAGGTCAAAAAGAGTATTTTGCATATTTAGTGATTAATGAATGCATTCGTCAATTACGGACAAAACTCAAATATTAACCACATTTTGTTTCTCTTTTCAAAAAAAAAAATGATTTTGTCATTTAGAAACTTGAAAGCTGATAGTTTTCTAATACACAGAATAAAACCGTTGAGATAATTGACAGCCTCATCAGATTCTTTCATTTCAAATAAGACTGCCAGAAAGTGAAGCCAAAAATAGTAAATAATTTAATTGATCATGAAATTTTTTCACTGTGGGAGTTTTATATTCCGAGGACATTTATTTGCCCACATGGCACAAGATTTGTTAGCCACCTTCTTACGGGACCTTCCAGTGGGTTAAACACCATCGCTGCCTGTGAGGGGGAGGTACCGAAACAGTCATGCCCTGGCCATGATTAATCACAGGCCTACGCGTTCGCAGTTTACGTCACAAATCCCTGTACAGTGCGTGACGAGATATTTTGTTTAAATTACAGACTTATTTTTGTTTTTAATTGTAAAATAAATCCATTTAAGGAGATAGAGAAATTCAAACACTAATTTTTAAGTCATTTTTTTGCAGTGTATAGAAAGAGATATTAATGATATCAATAACAAATAAATCAATTTTTTTACCCCAACAAACATATATTTCACTAAATTAATCTTAAGTAATTTGATAAAATCTGTGGATTTTCTTAGGTTTTCTTTGAATTTATGTTTCTCATATATATTACGATAGTTATATGTTATAACGCCCAACTGATTTAATATAAGTAAATTGCTCCGCGACCGAATTTTAATTATTATGAAAATATAAACATTCTTACTTTGCCAAGTAAAAACGAAGTCTTAATTTAATCAACACATTTAATTATATATATATATATATATATATATATATATATATATATATATATATATATATATATATATATATATATATTTACAAAACTTTATCACTATAACAACATAACTTTATCACTATAACAACATAACGGGAGCACTATTGGTCTGACACGACCTTACCACAACACAACATTTCCCAGAGTAATCTTTCATTGTAACTTTTTCGCGCGCAATCCTCCTCCATAAAGAAAAACTCCAAAAGATCAGAAATATCATGTACATACACAGGTCTCAGAAAAGCGATAACTCTAAGACGTGACGTCACTTCCGTCCAAACCTTACAATATATAATTAATAAATTCTGAAAAAAAGTCTGTTAACCTAAAGTATGCATTGCAAAATGCTTTTATAATGATTAAGTATTCTTTAACGATTGTAAGGATGGAAAAAAATCTGCCTTGCCACCCCTGAACATTACAGCATTCCTGTCGATACGAAAACCAGCATCTGACTCCCGGTTTAGCATAAAATCGCTCTAACAGTGCCCAGTCCAAGAGAAAAAGGGAAAATATTGGAAGTAAGTCGGACGAAAAAGCATACTTCCTTGAAATGCCCTAGTAGCTCAGCAAGGAAAATCCTATAACATATATTATCAATATTTTAATAAGTAAGTAATGCTCAGCAACATTTTTTCATCTAACGACAATCGCTTAATAGGTATCAAAGAGCATCATTAATGGGTGAAAATCCTATTAAAAGATGGAGAGAAAAACAAAATACCTAAACTTGATTGCATCAAAAGTTCAAAAGGCCCTGTCAGATGCTTAATGTTAAATGCTCGTGACACGAAAACTATTAAAGGTGATGATCGTATGTTATGTCGTAGCTCATTTCAGATTCGGATTACTTCTATAATCTCACTGGAAATTCCCTAGTATCTCCGGTAGAGACAGGTATATAGTTATTAAATCTATCCCACTGAGACCCAATAGAAGCTATTATACGAACAATGCTCTTGAACTGCAATTTCGCGCTGCTGAGGGAATCGATGAAGTTTAGGATTTGCATTGCATGTAGCATTTAATAGATATTAATATGTTATTTGGTTTTTAGTCAAGGAATGTACTGTTTTGTTATGAAAATTTTATAATTTTTAAATTTTTTATGATGCTTTAGTATGGCATGAAATTTCCAATATCGGACAAATTAGAGAAGATAATTGTGAGATAAATTCTTGCCTACATGAAAATAGTGAACCATTTTAATTCAATATTATGATAGGATGATAAAATAGACGGTAGAATATTCTTCTACAGCTTCGCATGATTTTATTCTACATTTTTCAGACTTTTCCCCTATTTACATGAAAGGGTTTGATAATCCTCGCATTTGCGAATTGTCCAGAGAGACAATCGCCCCTAATGCGCATAAACTGATCACAATTTATTGCATGTTGAGTTTTAGTGCATGAGTTTTAGTGCAATTTAGTGAAATGTCATTTTGGGAGATGAAACTATGATGGTACTTTGCATTTATTGATGTTTCATGGCATTTCAAGGTAAATTTGCTATTTATTTCGTAGAATAAAATGACTGTATACAATGTTTTATATAAAGTAGTAGAATGGGATAATTGGGAACATCAGGTAAAATTTCTTGGTTAAACAGGATATGTTTCGTTAACGGTTTCAACGAGTTTGTCCCATACCAATGTAAGACTTTTGAATAATACAAGATTTTTGCTTTAAATTAATGCTAGAGATCTTCAATTCACTTGTAGCTGCTTTAGAACTTGTAGCGTTAGTGATGCAATTTTTCTGAAGTGACTGGCTTAAAATTTTACCTCTGAAAATCTGGATTATCCAGTAAGTAAGTGAACAAATGGAGTAATAATTACCTTAAAATAAACAGTTTAATATATCGGTTTATTTATTTGAAGGGTTTCGGCCATATTGTCACTAGACCAGAGCTGAAAACACAGGGATGTACTTTTAAAAGCTGATTCCGAACAACTACAAGTACCAATGTCTTCCATAAGACTAGTGCCCTATTAATATACCAATTTTTTTTCCGATGAATCCATTAACTAGAGAATACTGAATTAAATATATACTTCTATAGAAAACATAAGCTATTAATAGGTGGAAAAAACGATAAATTCCTGTTGACGTATCAAACGTATCATTTAATTCTCGAACGTATTTTAATTATAATTACAATTGACCAATAAAGTTGTAGAAAATATGTCCTTTTTACAACTGAAGAACAAATCTCATAATTTTTTAAAGGAATATGGGATATGTTTATACTGTACTAATGAATAGGAATGTCCTACTATACTGAATAACCTCGTTAAAAATCCCAGGATTCGAATAAATATTCATATGTTCCTTTCTAGTTAATTTAATGTACGCGTCTTAGTTGAATAATGATCAGCATTATAGAACTTATCACCAAAGCATGCACCAGCTCATCACTTATCGAATGGCCTCCAAGAATATAGTACTTTACTAGAGTCTACCATACCCACACACTGTGCCTCATCTCCCCACATTAGTTTGGCTTTGGGGGGGGGGTAACAGCGGTAACCTCCGAGCAAAACCATACTTCGATAGACAATTTAATCTGTGAAATTACTGCAGTAAACTGATATTTTTTAAGGGTACACAATTTTAATAAAAAGGAAAACAAATCGCTAATTGGTCAGGTCACAATCACAAAAGTCATGGAGACTAACTACAGTTAGAAAAAAATTACCAACAGGTTATAAAGTGTGCAATAATCTTTTATCTGTGTAGAAAAGCATACCTTCAGTTTAATTGCCGGGATCACAAGTAATAATAAAATGAACGGACATTGATAAATGTTGAACTGGCCATCATAATAGGGTACGCTAGGTATTTAGCAATTTTATGGTGCCCACTCAGCATGGTGGATAACGTCTTTGCCATCCACTCCGCGGGTTTTGGTTTGATTCCGGAGTGAGGCCTGGTTGTTATCTGGATTAAAGTCAGTCATCCGTCTAAAACAGAAACCTCGTCTTGAAAGAGAAGCTACGAAAATGCCATTGTTCATCTGCGGGGTCACCATCTGTGTAAACATAAATTATCTCTGTATTTCTTTCTGTACATTGTATTCTCTCTCCTCATATGTACTCCGGACTGGGGACCTTGTCTACCAAGGACCCAGGGACATAAACAACAACAACAGTAATTATATTGCTTTTTCTAGGAACATCCTAATTACATTAATTTAGAAACACAGCACGTCATTATGTAGTTACTCCCGATGTGAAGTCAGCTTCTCACAAATTCTGGAAATACAGGAAATTGACAATTTTTTTATCTGCATTAAAGGCAAACATGTAAATTTACACGAAGATAACACTTAAGTCTGCTGTGTGCTAACCCTATTGGATTCGCCCACTTCAATTTTGACCTATGGAAAAAATTTGTCTATTATTTACAGCTACATAAATGCTTATAATCCAATAAAAAGGATATTTTCAGATAACTTAAACTTTTCTGCACCTTACAACAGGATTCATTTTATAAATTTCGTAGGAATATTTTATAAATTTCGTAGGAATTTTATAAATTTCGTAGGAATTTATAAAAGTTTAAATCACACTATACCAATTTTTTCTCCAAATAATTTAAATTAAAAAATGCTATTTGAATTTTTTAAAAACCAAAAGGTGCCCCAAAGTATGAAATTTCTTTCTCTATTACGGAGTACAATTTTTATAAAAAAATCTTTAAATCCAAGTCGGCAATCCATGAACAAATTTTCTCCATAAGTTAACATTGAGGTGAGCGAACCAATAGGGTATTATAATAGCAGCTTTAATTTCTCATTTACTGGGAGAATATGACCAGGCATTTCAAATAATTTTTGAACAAGACTATTTGTTACAGAGAGTAATAAATGTCAATTTCCAGTGCAAGTCATTTTACTTTTATTTTGGAAAGCAGTCTGAAATATGTAATTACACCGATTATAAGGCAATATGAAGCAAAACTAAACGTATTTTAGAAACAAGCCATTTATCGGGAAGAATATTCTAAATTCATCTCATGTTATACAAACTTTGATTTAAAACTTTCAAAACTATATTGGTTTTTATAACTTTCATAAAACTCGTATATGAAGTTTCTAACTAAACCAAAATTTTCCCGGATGTTAGCTGCATACAAGTTTTCTCTCTAGAAGCGATTTAAAAAGTGTTATAAAATTCTAGTTCCTAAGTTCTATCAAGTGAGCAATCATCTTGCGTCTTAAACTTTACGATTATTTTTAGTGCGTAAAAAAAAGCAGGGGAAATTTTATTCTTGTCGGACTACACGATTTTTTTCCCTTGTATTCTTCCAATAGTCTGATTGAAAAAAAGAACTTCAAATATCAGAGATTAAACGGGTTGCTTGGAAAAAAGCTTTAGTTCCAGAGAAAGATACACAAACGCGGTAAAAAGAATTCCATTATCGTAAAAGTTACTACGTAGTATGCTAAGGAAAACGCATATTTGCAGAAAATTGATGTTTCTAGTTTTTTTTCTTTTGCGATCACTACAGAAAAGATAGGTTTTCCTCTTTTACAACTTCTCTTGACGTGCTTTAAAATGAATCAAACTAGAATACTGCCCCCTCTGGTGGGAACGTTTTTTAAAAAAAATCTTAACTTGTAGCATGCAGACAGCTGGATATTGTTTAAAAATATTTTAATTAAGTTAAGAATTAAGCGAAAACATTCGATACTTTCCAGGTATTGATTTTTTTCTGTTTAACTTTTGGGTCTGAAGTATGAAGGAAATGCACCAGGATATCACATTCTGTAGCTCTAGCACCGAAGTCCACGTAATCATGATCGAGCCACCATCACTTCTAGGGTGTCCTGGCTAAAAGTATCCAAAAGTTTTGGCTTCTTTTTGCGGAACTACACATAATAATTTTAAAAAAATATTTAAATAGAGAGAACATCTCCCCAAGTTTTAATATCAATAAGATTTCGATCATAGTATCATAGATTTCCATGTGTGCACCTTTTGTATTATGACAAATGTATAAACGATAATACGGTAAACGGTTCTCTCGAAGTGTTTCGTAGCATATTAGGAGTTATTAGGCAAATTGCTTGAATGAGACGCTTCTTCAACTCATCCACAGTTCGATTTTTTATTTATACACAATGGATTCAATGAATCCCAGAGCGAAAAAGTCAAATACTCCTGACATGCTACGAAAACACTTGGAGAGAACTGGATTGCCATTTAGACGTTAGTCGTGCTACGAAAGGTGCACACACGAAATCTATGATCAAAATATATTATTGATATTAAAACTTGGGGAGATGTTATTTGTATTTAAATAATATTTTTTTAATTCTAATGGGTAGTTCCGTAAAAATAAGTCATAACTTTTGGATACTTTTAGCCCGGACACCCTTTACTTCATCAACCCGATTTAACTAGTATTCAGGATGACGAAGTATATATTTTTAACAGGGGTTTGTTTATTATTTTCATGAAACAAGACAATTATTCTGATCTTGCGTATTAGTAACCTAAATTTCAATCTTACAATTCTTTATTAATTTGAATTTGTTTAGTCACAGTATAACATTTAAATTGCTAAAAACTCGTGAAAATTGGAAGTTTCGGGCTGATCAAGAGATCGAGGGACCTATCATTGTCATTTTCTGTTATGCCTCGTTGAGACCCGATTTGTCTTGTTAACTGGCAAGTCCTGTTTCAATGAGTTGAATGGAATTGTTTATTATGTACTTCTACTGAGGATGTCATATACTACGCTCGAGTGGGGAATACTCTAGGAATAAAAGAGATACAGTTTTCAGCGTTTCTAGGAGATGATATGTACATGCACCATACAGCGAAACGAAATAAATGCTCTACGATTTACATAACTATATCAAAGTTTACTATCAAGAATTATAATTCCAAGTTTAAGGACAAATATTCTGTAAAAACGTGATTTTGTTCAAAGTTTCTATGAATTCTCAAAACTTTTATGTTAAATTCTTGTGATTTTAGTAATTAAATCCAATTTTTATGCGGATGTTTTCAGTATAACCTTAAATAAGATTAAAGTTTCGCTAATATGTGTCTGCACATTATTTTTCTTGTATTACAATACATGTACATACAACATATGTTATAATGCTTTACTTTTGTAAAAATATCTATAGTCGTTTCAATTTAAATATTAAAATTAAAATTAATTTAGTTTAAAAATGTTCTTTATACATTCCTTTTTCATTTTGTACAGAAACTTTTATTTATACCATACTTTCTATACCCTAATTTTAAACTCTGCCTTCATCTATTCTGTTTATAAAGAAAAAAATATTTTTGGTCATTAATAAACCTTTTCCCCCATCCAGAAAACGTACAGCCATCCAACAAAATATAAACTGTCATTAACGTTAAATATGTATTAGAATGATATTTGCCACCAATTAACTTCAAAGGAATACCTAGTATAAAATTCTAAGAAATTTGATGATTCAAATGTTTCAATCAGGTAAAGTGCATAAAATTTTTCAAAATTAAGACAGTGAAACAATTTTTTTTAAAGATTTGCCTGAAAACCTTACCAGATAAAATAAGTTTATCAGATTAGAAAGCATCGAAAGGGAAATTATAAAAACTTTTCTTTCGTTTCTATTTTACTTAAAGAAAGATTTAAATTTGTAGTTTTAAATAAGATATTTTTGATAACCAAATGATCAATTACCTTCTTAATAACACTCTACCAGATTAAAGATAAACACAAAATACTTTTGGCCATTTTTTATATCGATTTTCTGTTAAAAAAAATTAAGAAATTTGAATTTGAATTGTAATGAAATTTGATTTTCATTACAAATCAAATTTCAAATTTCAATTTGATTTCTAATGAAATTAGATTATTCGTTTAAAAGATAATGAAATATGATTTTTAGTACACATTTTTCTTGTATGCTGTTTGTCGGAAATGTACAAGATAATGTGGTCCGTGAGATCTGCTCTGTGCCAACATTACGACGAATCATCAATTAATAAACTTGGAATCATTAGACGTGATTAAAAGAATGGTAATTATCTTTCTAGAATATGCTGGTTCTTACTAAAGAGTAGTAAGTGGTTTAATCTTTTGCTGATTTTGATATTAAATGTTAATAATAGGAGAAGACTACGTTGATTCTACATTAAATAAAGGAACCCGAGAATAAATATACAGAACTCGCTTTCGGGTCTGAAATAAAGCCTTAACAGGATCAAACAATAAAACTTTTATTGCACAATCACTATCGATTTAAAATTCGAGGGCATAAAATTTATGACCGGGGCCCCAAATATTGCTTACACGTTGTATCAGTGAATTAAAACATGCAACCCCTATTCTGGTACACATGGAATATCCTGTTTTTATCACTCGATCCTATAAAGTTTAATCACTGAACTTTTAACAGACCGTAAAAGCTTTTGAAAGAAATTCTTCGGAATTTCAAATCCGAATATTTGAAAGTAAACGAATAGTAAGATCGTGTGCAGTTGGAAAGTTAGAGATAAAAGGGAAATAGCAAGGGTGGAAGAGGAGGTTAAAAGTATATTTTGAGGGAATTTTTTTTTCTTGCACTATGTTGGGGTTTTGTTGACTCGGGTGTGCAGAAACCCAAGCTTTAAAAGCTGAAAGCTGGTTCTTGAAAATAGGTTTCGATTTCAGTAAGGTATAGATGTATGTTTATATATACATATATATATATATATATATATATATATATATATATATATATATATATATGTATGTATAACTCTAAAAACCTTTATATATAATTTCATTCATTATGTCTCCGTTGACCTAAATTACCCTTTTCATTAATACAAGTGCCCTTTGGCTTCAAGTTTTGGCTTTCGATTTAATTTCAGTCAAGAATGGATGTAAGTTTATGTTTATATGTATTATGTTTATATATATATATATATATATATATATAGTGTGTGTGTGTGTGTGTACTTATTTTTTTTATTTATTACACTTAAAACCTTTATATGTTATTTCCTTCATGATATCCAGTGGTGGGATTCGGCCGGTTCGCTCCGGTTCTGTAGAATCGATATGCAATGTAGGTATCAGTTCTACCGAACCGGTTCGAAGCGGCAGAAGCCCACCAATGATTAGGACATAGAACCTGTTGTTAATTTATTTGAATCCCACCATTCACTGATTATATCCCCGTTGACCTACAAATTACCCTTTAAATTAACGCATTTGCCCTTAAGCTTCTATTTTTGGACACACGCGTAAGGAAATTTCCTCATGTTGTGGGGAATTATATTCATTCACCCGAGATACAGAGTCTGCAGTGCCGTGCTTTTAGATCGGTCCATTTCTGAAAGCGGTTTGATTCCCCCCAATTATAAATTGACATATGCTGTAATGTGATCTGACAGACGGTAAAGAGATCCCGTGTGAGACGGAGCGTGTGGTGGAAAGCTCCAGGGAATGGCGAAATTGCTAATGTGTGAGAAACTTAAAAGCCATTACTGGTATGGACTTTAAGGGCTAAATGTAATTTACTGCCCGGCTAAAATGACGACGACTACAATTATATCTACGAATTATAAAGCCAAGCAATTAAAGTCGCCTGTACAGTAGATATCTCACTACGAAGATCCTAATTCATTTTCC
This sequence comes from Dolomedes plantarius, assembly GCA_907164885.2. Classification (NCBI taxonomy): domain Eukaryota; kingdom Metazoa; phylum Arthropoda; class Arachnida; order Araneae; family Dolomedidae; genus Dolomedes; species Dolomedes plantarius. The sequence goes on from OU015497.1 coordinate 152,517,355, forward strand.
ACCCCAAACGCCAAGTATATTGACAGTGTGTTCTTGTGTACTGGAACGAAAAACGAAGTATCATTAGCTTGCAATTTATGTGTAAATAATAATTTTAAATAGAGCAATTGAAAGAGGTGGTTCTGTTAATGAAGCAGATTGTGTTAAGGTATGTAAATGATAGTCTTTTTTTACAAATTTTGCCTCTTATTGTATTAGTGTTACTTAATGTACAGCCGTCGGTAATTATGGTTATTGTTTATGTTTCTGTGGCATCAAGACACGGTCAATACATATTACATATGAAGAGAAGACAATATACGGAAAGAAATACACAAACACAGAGATAATTTACTTTTACACAAAATGATGTCCCAGGATATAGACTGCGGTAGTTTCACAGCGTCCCTTTCATGACGGGGTTCCTATTTCAGGCGGTAAACTGAATTTACCCCAAATGATATCGAAACATTACTTCGGTATCGAACAGAAGCCTGAGCCGGGGAAGGTGAAGACGTTATCCATCCTGCTAAGCGAGCGGCAGTAACTATAGTTATTTAAGAATTTTGAAAGGACTTCTCTATTGTATAGAATTTAAGGGAATAAACTGTATTAAATTTGGAAATTTTAATATTCATAATGCAAATTAAATTCACTAAAGCTGCGACAGGCATGCATTACTACTATCATGTCAGTTGAACCTTTAGTGTAAGGAAGTGGGAGGGGAGTTGTTATGCCAAAAACCTGCTTCTTAAATCCTTATATTATTCCTGACCTACAAATTACACTTTATATTAATACATTCCCCTTATTTAATTACCCTTCATTGTTTGAATACACGTGAGAGGAAAATCTTGCACACCTTTTTACAGAAATCAGGGACCAGTGAATTATGCCGCTAATATTGCCATGTTGTTTAATTTAAATATTTTTGTATTCAACTTAATTTTATTAAATTCTACACTATCTTCGGAATATAATGTATTTCATGCAGGTGAGTACGATAATATCATGTACCGGGCGAGCCAAAAAATTCGTAAAAATACTAAAAAATCATAAAAAAGGAAGAAATTATGATTAAGAAGTGCAGTGTGCAATAAAGGGCTCACAAGGAAGTCTGATTTTTTTAGCAGCAAAATAAAAATTTAAAAAAAGGCACTGGTAGAGTCACTGGTCCAAATTTGCGAGCACTGCTACTCTCCGTGGACGATTCCGCCGTCATATTATTCATAACGGTTTCCACCGCAGTAATGCGGCCGTCCGCCAACGAGGGTCTTCCACTTCGTGGCCGATCCTCTAAATCCTCGTGTGTCACGGTCTTTTATTGCAAGATTGATTTGCATAATTCTCCTGAATCTCTCGCATGTCAGCGCCATCTACCGGTGACTTTTTAACTTTTTAAACATTTTAAACATTTTTGGCTGCTGAAAAATCCGACTTCCTTGCGAGCCCTTTCTTGCAAACCGCACTTCTTTATCAAGATTTCTTCCTTTTTTATAAATTTTTAATTTTTTTATGAACTTTTGGCTCAACCTATATTTCAGGCACTAATATAGTAAAACGCATCCTCTGAAAAGCAAGCAATTTTTTTAGAATTTTGTTATTACTGCAAAACTTAAATCTTCCAGATTAATGGGAAATAAGTTAAGAACGAAAAAGGCCGTGAATGTACAAGAAATCATCCATATGCATATATCGGTAACGGAAATCTTGTATTCTATGTCCCTCGAATCTAAACCTCAACGTTAAATCAGGTCACAACTCCCGTGGCAATTTCTTATCAAAGCTTTAGGTCTCTCCTTTAATGTAAACTATTTCCCTTGAATGCGCTGCTTTCGAAATCCAACAGTTTTGGCCACTCTCCAAGAATCATTTGTCCGAGGGTCTTTCACCCTTGAACATTTCCTTGAACATTTTAGTTTTTAAGAGATTGTGAGGGGAGTATGTGGAGGGAGGAGGAAATAGCCACCGGATAATAGTCGCGTAGACATTCTTGAAAAAGTCGCAAACAAGTAAAGACTTTGAAAAATATGTCGTGTTAAGAAAAAAAAAGGAAACTTTGTTCCCTTTAAAAGCGACAGAAAGAAGTGAAAATTGCAGTAATAACAAACAAGCATCTACGCTAAGAAAAGTGCCATAAACTGCTTTGAGTAGTATTTCAGAAAAAGGATTTTCGTGTTTTTGAAGACAACAAAAAAAAAGTGTTTCGTGATAGTGCAAACAGAAAGTTTTCACCTTTGAACTCCACGGTTATTTTCAAGATCTGGATAATTATTGCTGTTTTATATAAACTAATCATCACTACAAAAAAAGTAAAAGTTTACTTTAAACATGTATGATAGGGTGGAACGCTTTTATATGGAAATTTTTTTTCAAATTTTCATTTCTAATAGTGATCAAAGTTTGACCTACATATAGAGGAGCAAAAGATGTATTACAATTTTTTTATTAATATTTTCCTTTTACCCGCGCATTTACTTTGAAAATTTACACTTTTGCTAGAATACACATGTAAAATGAACGAGGATATTGTTCTAAATTCTATATAAGCTATTAGTTATGAAGAATAAAACGACTCACAAGGAACAAATTATTACTAATTTAATTTTAAAAAAGCTTCACTTAAAACATAAACATGCATAAAACTAGTCAAAGTATACATGAAAATCACGTTTAGTATCGAATTTGGGCATAAATTTTCTTGAATCAGTTTTGGAATTCTTAAGACCTTCTCTGGATTTTTTATCCCATACCTCCATAGAAACTTTCGTTAGTGTCTTTACTGAACGTTCTACGGCTCGGGTATTACATGGGAATCTTAGAAAAGATATATTTCCTCTTCCTTTTGTTTCCATCATCCATTCATTGTATCTTCATCATTCACGTCTCTAAGAATGGGAGGTTGGAAATACTTTTGTTATAAGGTCTAGTGTATGATTTGCCATTAAAAGTTTTATTTTAGGGACCTAAAAAACACGAGGAAACTTTCCATGATGAATCTCGTGTCTTGCTTTTAAGATTCTTCTAGCAGCAAGTACACGAATGTGTTTTTTAGGATCTGAGAGCATCGATAATAGAACGTTCTCAGGATGCGCAAAGAAGCTTTTCCGCTCAATGACAGGATCGACTACTTCTTTTAGTTGAGGTAGAAGGTAACGAGAATCTGAAACCAATTTCCAAAAATATCTAGACCTATCTTTGCATGACGGATACATTTTAATTTGGAACCAAACAGGCGCTTAAACTCTAACAACAAACATGGCACGATGTTTAAGATTTTCAGAAAGTTTTGTCGTCGAAATATATAGCCTTAATATCCTGTTGGCTTTCGTTAACCATCGAGCATGCGGAATTTTTCCTGGAGCTCTGTTTGCTAGATCGGAAGAACACTCGCCACTAATTTATTACAGCTGATGCAATATCATACAAATAACGTTGATCTGAACTTCTATCTCTGATGATATCCGACTGAATATCCGGCAACACGCTTTCTATCTTTTCATACTGTACAACCTGATAGTTTTCACATTTTTCTAGTAATCTACCAATTGTACCAGTAGTAGGCCTAGTAGTTTTGCCATCAAGTATGAAAACAGGTATCTTAAAGGCAATTATTTCGTGTGTAAAAGGAATATGATCCATTCTAAAGGTTGAATCAAACGTTTTTCTAACAACCGTATAGCACCACCGTTTTCCCTGTATTTTTAACTGTTCCATCACAACCAATCGTTTTAGTTTCTCTGAACGAAATATTTTCAGAAAAAAAGGCAAGTCATATATAGCAAGTTCTATGCTCTTAGCCGTCCCAACACTTGGGATAGCGTAGCCTTCATACAATCTGGTTCCTTGATAACTGAAATATGTTCTTCTACCACCACTTGGCGGTATTTTTTGACACTCTTTTTCACTATTGTTAAAACTTTATCCTTTCTGCCGTCAAAGAATAAAGCTGGAACACTGAAAACTCGATTTTAGCTAATATTTCTGTGCGTCCTTATGCTCTTTCCCGGGGCAATTTTGATCTGTCTATTATTTCGTCACCTGATTTAATGTCACGAAGAACTGCCGGCGCGATTGTTGCCCCAGCTCTATCAGATAGGCCTTATCGGTCACATGCTTTTGACAAAGACAGCAGGCTGAGATTTGACTTTTTCTGGGGCACTTTGAGATTTGAAGAACATGGTTCTAAATTATCGCCTATATCAATTATATTTTCTACCTCGTCCGATATAACAGTGGAGAAAGTTCTGTATTCTTGCGTTTCTCTCTATTTATCACAGAAGCATAATATACTTCTAACTTTCTATTTATATCATTTCATTTTTCTTTTTTTTTTTGTGAAAAGTCTATACCACCAATAATCATTTATTTTCAGTCCTCTGATCAGTCAAAAAAGTTTGTTCTTCTTTCGCTACTTCTGTTCCTTTTGAGCACTTACATTGTAGAAAACTTTGCACATGAACAGATATCAAATAGTTTGTTACTGCAGATGTAGAAATCTTCTTTTTTATCTTCCGTCAATCGTTTCCAAGATTTTATTAAATTTTTGCATTTCAAATGCTTAGCTCTTATCAACTGTATAATGCGAGTGTGGGATACGATTGGAATTGAAGCTTTTTGCCATATTGTTCACCTCAACAATTTCCGCAGTGTGTGAAAGAGCTGTCTCCCTTGGAGTATCCGATTCAAGCTTTAGCTGAAATCTTACAAAATTATAAAATTTCATGACATCCTAATACGTAGGTAACATATTAACTTTCATCTCTTAAGTGTTTCCAAATATACAAAAACTAGAGGCTTTTCTTGTTTTATACATATCTAACTCTGTAACAATTAGCAAACGAAACTCTAGATACGACCGTACTGTGAGCAATAATCGCGGGAAGTCACTGATTCCAAAGAAGTATGTATGGCGCATTTGCTTAAGCATGCCCACTGGCAGAGGAGTTATGACAGGACAAAAATATTTTTAATTTCACCCCAAGGAACCTATAGGGTTGCATAAAAAGTTTCGTTGCCTAATTAATTGATTCTTGTTTCCTCGTTCTTTCGCGGTTACAAATGATATAGAAAAGAGAAATTTGATCATATTTTGAGAAATTCAAATCAAATGCGCGGGTAGATAGACTCAAAATAGATTAAAAATATTTTAGGATACGCTTTATGAACGGTTGGGTCAAATTATTTTCGCTATTAGGAAAGAATTTGGCAAAACTGGATTTTTGCTCCACCCTAATGTATGATCAGTCGTTCCCGCTTTATTGATTCATGTTTCATAATGATACATAGGTTTTTTTGTTGATTGAAATTTAAAAAATTTCACATTTTGAAATAAGAACTTGTGCTTTTACTGGAATAACTAAGGAATCCCATATTGGAGTTCTTTGCCAAAACCTGCATTTACTGTCATAACCTTTTCTAGTTTTTTCAAACGCATATGTAGAATTGTTTCTTGTACTGAGTGAAAAACTGATCTTGAAGAAGTTGTCCAGAGTACACATCATTGCTAATAGAGGCTGGTGCACTCAAGATCTCTCATGGCTGCGATGTCCTCCAAGTTCTTAAATTTACCTCTGGAGGTGCGGGGTCAAGTGTTCTGGTCTCGTCACTTGACTCAGTTCAAAATTACGGGACTGGTCCTTTGGCCAAGTCGGACTCCGACCCTTGCGGTGACAGTCAAACCAGGAGCCACACCCTCATCTCCCATAGCCTTCGGGAGTTATCTGATGTTGCTGTCGGTCAGGTGGCATAAGCAACAACACACATCACTGCTGCGAATAATAGTTAAGAATACACATCTGTGTTGCTTGTAAAGAAGCAAGTCAAAGTTATTTTTCTTCTTTTGAAGCTATATTGATATTATTTATTTTAGTTAGAATATACATAGCAGTATCTATTGTTCATTTTAACTATGAGAAAGCATCGATGTAAAAGCACTTACTGTAGTTATTAAGGGGGCAAAGGACTTCGTTTTTATAAGAAAATTCAATATTTTACTCTATATAATTATATGAGAATAATTAATATTATTTTTTACTACTTTAAATACACTTTGAATTCACAAATAAGTTTTTTGTGGAAAAAGACCTGTTTATCAAAAAATTCTTCAAAATTGCTAGAATTTTTCAAAAAGCTCCATGCGCCTTAATCTTCTTCTGACTTCTTTCGAATTTCTCAGGATTTTTTATTATAGTTTTTGTCCCAAAATCGAGCATCATTCTTTGAAACAATGAAATTTTTTTCCCATTTATAGACAATGAAATAAAGTAGAAACATGCAAAAGCAAAAATATATAACAGGAAGCTTTAATTTTTTTTTTAAACTTTTGACTTACACTGTAAAAACTCAATGTATATATATATACACACACACGCACACACACACGCACACACACACACACACACACACACACACACACACACACACACACACACACACACACACATATATATATATATATATATATATATATATATATATATATGAAATAAATTTCAAATCTTTTATTATTAAAAAGCCAATCTAAATTCTTTTACCCTTTGGCAATAAAGCATTACCCTTCAAATGCAACCCGAAATAATCTATTAGTTTTTCCCCGAAGGCCACGCGCGGAAAGAGTTATATAACCGTTATATAAGATCGTTGGAGAACTTTCCACCGATCACACCATTTGACGCGCTAGGGTCAAGTGTCCGTTTCTGGCCATTTAGAAGTTTCATATATCCGTACTCGGGAAAGAAATTGCGCGATTCTGTAGTCTCTTGTCTGCTTGCTCACGGCCAGAAAACATGTAGTTTTCGCTCCTGTAAAATTTGTACGAGCGGGGCCGCGTCCCCGTCCCGTTCGCCGCGTGGTGTGTTTTGTGTGCCTAGGTGTAAGGCACGACCAATGTTGCAAGCTGTCAGTGAGTGATTCAAGAATAAACTAAGTTTAAGACGATGGGAGTACGTTCTTCACTCTGGACTCCCTGCCTCTGTTCCTCCACTGCATTTTATCTTTATGAGTTCTCCCCAGCAACCGGCCGCGACAGCTTTCTATTCTCTCTATTCGCTTGCTCTGGTCCGACGACTACTCCGCCATGACTACAAAACTGATATATTTCAACGGCCAAATTATACGTACGACTACACCCCGAGTATACACCATCTATTGTTATCATTACATTTTAGCTCGGCAGCATGTGAACCTGTCCAAGGCAAGATCTCCAATGGATATTCAAGTGTTTTTTCGCCTCGGAGAAATTTCGTAATATGTGTTGTGCGCTTCAAGGAGATGTTTTGGTTCGGTTTCTGTGTGCTAAGCAATGGAGAGAGACATGTTTGTTTTTCTGAGTCGGAGTTCAGCGTGATCTTCAAGCGGAATAATGTGTGCGTTTTTGAAAAAATGCCTTGATGGCTTAATCGAAAAAAAAAATAATAAGAATTGTGTGCGCGTGTATCTTAAAGAAGTATTACAGATTGTGCCAAAAGATGTGTCGCCGTTGCATTTTTTGTAATCCGTGCCAATCAAGGATTAGGTGTGAGATGTCCGATTCCGACGTGTGTGTCAACATGATGTTAAATTTTAAGAAGAGGAAGAAAATATATTGTGACTTAGGCAGTGGAACCAATGTTTCGGGGTGACTCCTGGTCATCAGATAATTTAGTGGGATTTAGTTACTTGATCCGTCGTATTTTCTTAACCATTTTTTCCTTCGTGCTAATTTGAATCTTGAGTTATAAAATAAATAAATAAATAAATATTAAAATAATGATTGATACTCCATGGGTAAGTTACAGTATAAAATATTTTCAATTATTTTTCAATAAAAGATATTATATGTGTGTTTAGGAATATTAGATAAAATTTTTGTGATGTGTGTTTTAAAATAAATAGATAAAGAACAAGGGGATGAACAACAAAAAATAAGAAAATTGAATTTTTGAGTATATAACTGTGCATTGGTAATTTGAGATTTAATTTACTAATTTGGATATATTTTAATCTTCTCATTTATTGTGCATTTTAGTTTCAGAGATTGATTTTTAACGTTTAAAGTTACCAATTTTGATATATTCCATAACATTTAATGTATATTTTTGTTTCATTGAGTGATTTTAATAGTTGTAGTTTATTAGTGATTTAAAGTTTATATTTTATTTTTGTGTTTTTGTGGTACATTTATTGCAACGCGTTGGACGTTGACTAGCAATACGAACTGAGAGAGTGGTTAACAAAACAAGTACTGAGATGTTTTAACCTCAGATAAAAATTTCAGGAAACAAATTCTCTCAAGTACCACAAATCATTTAGTGTATTTTTTAAATGTTTTTGATGTTCTTTAGTTTTATAATGAATATTTTGATATTTTTTATTTCATAATAGTAATTTTGATATTTTAAAATTTAAATGAATCTTGAATTTTTAAAATATTGATAGTTTTTGTATCCGGATACTCGAGACTTAGACAAAACCATACTATCCAAATAACATGAAAGTAATTGTGAATTCCTGATTTGTGTTAAAGTGATCATGTATTTCCCGATTATGACATTTTATATTTTTTTCCCTAATATACCCTATTATCATAAGAATGTGCACTCCTCTAAACTAAATTTGAATATTGGCGAAAATTAACGATTTAAAACAATTTGCACCGAATTAAGTTAACCAAATTTTTTTTTCCAGTAACCCAACCTCAACTTAATTGAAATTTAATTCCTTGTGAGTCGGTTCGACTACGACCACAAATATGATATAATACAAATCCCAATTGAGTCGATTAAACCCCGACCATAATTTAATTTAATAATAATAAATCTTTGTGATTCGGTTCGACCCCGAACGCAAAATAATCCTCGAACAACCCAACCAATGGTAGCTCAGTGGGCCTGAATTTAGTGTGTTTCCGCCGGGCCTCTGCGGAGTATCACACCGCAGATTGTCACATTTGGAGACCTAGGCTAAGTTCATTGCTCCAGTAGTGTAAATCCATTTCTCCCTAACATAATAAAATTAATGTTGAGTGTTATTGGTTGAAATCAAATTAAGACAATTTTTAAAAGTATTATATAAAGCCTGTTTATCCTAATTGAACTGTATTTAAAAAAGAAGGATTATCTTATTAATTTGTTTCCATGGTGCATTTGAAAAAAATTATAGTAGAAATCCTTTGAAGAGATGTACAAAGAATTTTAAGTAATTGAATTTAATAACCATAATGAATCCTAAACCTGAATAACGACAAACCTAATGAATGCAACCCGATATTGACAGTTTTGATTTATTTTTACATTTTTAAAATTTTGTAATTTATTGTGTTTTAATAAGTATATTTTTATAATTCCATTTTAAGTGTATATTGGAGTTTTATGAGCAGTTAAAACTTCCCATACACATTCCAAGCTGTAATTTAAGTGCATTAATAATTTTTTGTGATATTTTATGCTACTTTGTGTAAGTCATGACCTGAGCGGACAGACAAGGATGTTAGTACAAATAAATTTAAATTTGTCAACCCCTGAGTCAAAATTTAATTCCGAATTACTCCTCAAAATTTTAGTCCCAATTACGTTTTTGATACGCGGGTCTCGCCTGATGGAGAGCCTTGCTGAGGGAGTCGGCCCCTCACGTGGGTCTTTTCCGGAGGGGGGAAATTGAAATAAATTTCAAATCTTTTATTATTAAAACGCCAATCTAAATTCTTTTACCCTTTGGCAATAAAGCATTACCCCTCAAATGCAACCCGAAATAATCTATTAGTTTTTCCCCTAAGGCCACGCCCGGAAAGAGTTATATAACCATTATATAAGGTTGGAGAACTTTCCACCGATCCCACCATATGACGCGCTAGGGTCACGTGTCCGTTTCTGGCCATTTAGAAGTTTCATATATCCGTACTTGGGAAAGAAATTGCGCGATTCTGTAGTCTTTTGTGTGTTTGCTCACGGCCAGAAAACATGTTCGCTCCTGTAAAATTTGTACGGCCGGGGCCGCGTTCTCGTCCCGTTCGCCGCGTGGTGTGTTTTGTGTGCCTAGGTGTAAGGCACGACCAATGTTGTAAGCTGTCAGTGAGTGATTCAAGAATAAACTAAGTTTATGACGATGGAAGTACGTTCTTCACTCTGGACTCCCTGCCTCTGTTCCTCGTCTGCATTTTATCGTTATGAGTTCTCCCCATCAACCGGCCGCGACAGCTTTCTATTCTCTCTATTCGCCTGCTCTGTCCCGACGACTACTCCGCTATGACTACAAAACTGATATATTTCAACGGCCAAATTATATGTACGACTACACCCCGAGTATACACCATCTATTGTTATCATTACATATATATATATATATATATATATATATATATAGTAAACCTACAATAAAAAAATGAAAGTTTTTAAATGACACGGGATGCGCATGGAGCATTTTTTATTTTATTTTTGTAATTTTTTTTTTAAACACAGGCATCATTCTGCCTAAAGATCCTTATTTTGAATTAAGTCTCAGTTTTAGTAAAAAAGAATATTAATTATTCTCATTGTGTATAGAGAGTGAAAAGTTGAAAATTAAAAGAATTCGAGGATGAAGGTCCCTTGTCCCCTTAATGTTGCATATATTGATTAAGAACGCTCATAATAATCTAGAGCTGGACTAAATAGTTACTACTACCGATTAGATCCTCACTAGCATCAATTGTACCGCATTAGGAACCAAATTATTCTCGCATGTAGAAAGTACACTGTTCTTGCATTGGAGTAAATGACATTACATTTGCTCTTCATAAATTCCCCATGCGAATTCTACTTCTGTTACAAAGCAGAAAACAGAGGTTTAGCTGGTAAATATGCTATGAAGGCTGCTCCGCAGAGTTTTGAATTACGTTGAAAAAGGGTTTACAATTGTTTTGCGTCTCTAACTTCGTAGTGAACAGGGGACTTTGTTGGAAGGGAGAGAAATGAATTACAGGACTGTTTAAACTCGATATTTTAAGGATAATAATATGGAAGAATGGAGATGGAACTTGAAGCGGTGATAACTGCTGTACATTCCTTAAAAGTTATTCTATTAGTTTAATTTTTCTGCCGTAATCACAAATTTTTCCTTTATATCTTTAATCTTCGTGCTCAGTGCTTATACTATAGTATGTTAGGGTTTGTTTTTGTTATCATTACTATTCCCCTTGGTTTAGGAAATACGAAGCGAAGTCCAAAATATACTTGAAATTGAAACAAATGACATCCGACCCCACCTGATATGAAAATGTATTGTCAATAGCAAAATATCGAATTTCTCATAATATAATGTCTTTTCGATACCAGTAATGGAACGAGAAAATAGCAATAGGGCAAGCATAGAACCCCAAGAATACCTTGATGTAACAGAGGACGCACAGATTGTTGAGTTATATTTCCTGCCGAAATAATCATTTTCGAAAAAAATTCAAATCAAAAGACGAGCTTTGGTTGTGGTATTGAAACCAAAGTACAATTTATCAATAACGGAATCCGCATTTAGCACGATATTATACTTGTTACACCAGATACACTCAATAGACACATTTTTGAAAAATTTAGAGAGGTAAGCAACTGCGATATGGTGAAAAAATTGAAAGGTAAAACCTGGGAGAACATTCAGGACTGTTGGAAATCGTATCGCTACAAACCCCGCAAGGAGGCAGTAGCAAATTTCAGGCTACAAACTGGACACGACTGCTTGGTAGAACATATGTTCAAAATGAGTATATTTCCTACCAACGTTTACCCGATCTGCAGGACAGGCATTAGGAATTCGGATCACCTCCTAACTTGCCATGGACTTGACAGAATCTCCCAGAGAAACGGAGACATCGGCAAATTGTATTGGGATGCAAGGACCAGTATGAACTCTCTTTGTGACTGAACTTTTTGATTGTGTATAATTTTCTAGTTTATTTTGTTTCTAATTTTTATTGTTGGTATCTAGTTTATATTACTGTTTTGTTTTGTTTTGTTTCCTGATCCTTTGTAATGTGTGGGCTGCCTGATCTGTATGGATTAATTTCCGGAATAAAGCCATATGTAACACACACAATTTATTAATGAGTTGCTTTTTTCAGACTTCTTAAAATTAATGGAAATGGTAAAGCAGTTTTCTTGCGAGTTTCAGATTTTATATTGTTTTTACTCAGTGGGCAAAGAAAAAGTTTGATCTATCATACTTTGATTTGGGGAAAGCCAAATTTCATAGCAGAAAGACAGTACTATTGCTGATAATGGTGTTAATGTTCTTAAAATAATTTACCCCATCAACTCATATATAATATGAGTAAGTCAAATTTCATAGCAGAAAGCCAGTACTAATGCTGATAATGGTGGTATTCTTCTTAAAATAATATAGCCCATCATCATATATATAATACTTGCCGCTGCGCTACCAGCATAGTCGCTTTTAGTTTTATATTTTCTTTTGCAAAACAATTCAACTGAAAGTAACATATGTAAGGAATGTTACCATTACCTGTTATCAAAAATATACGTTGTTAAGGGGTAGTGGGAGCTCAGCCAAAAAATTTATTATCATTGTTGAATTCACTAGGAGGCTGATTCTAAAACATCGTGATTAAAAAATGTGAATTTCCATTACCTCAGAACAGAGTTAAAGATAAGACTGAGATACCCAACACCAATGATTTTAAAAATTACATTCCTCTCAGTATGTACTATTGTTCACAATTCATTTATCTCCACTTAATCATATCAAATAATAAATAAGTGAGAAAATTTCTTCACTTTTAAAATGGAGTAAAAATCCAGCAAGTACTAAAATATAGTGTTGATTACAACTATGATATTCATAAAACTTAACTCTTGAAATACTCAACTGTGTATATCAAGAAGTAGGAGATACTACAGTGACATAATCAAAAGAACGGACTCTAGATAAACCTACATACATGTGTCCATGGCTAAACACTGGATTTGATAGGTCTAAACATATTTTGTCAAAAGATCAGCGGTTGTAACAAATGTCACCACTGCACACACGCGGTTTTAAATTGCGGACGGCCACTGTTTACATCCGGTAGTTGCAGCCGTTGCCATTTGGAGTGTAGAAATATCGTCGATTTTTGTGCCGCATACCTAATCGTGTTATATATAGAGATGAGTAAGCCAAATTTCATAGCACAAAGTCAGTACTAATGCTGATGATGGTGGTATTCTTGTTAAAATAATATACCCCATCATCTGATATATAATACGAGTAAGTGCAATTCACTTAAAACAACGTAATTGGCTTGGCTTCCTAACAGGACTGACGGTAGCTTCTTTCCATTCCTACAAAAATATCATTTAGTTCATGACTTGTCGAAAATCAATTTTACAGACACTAATAACCATTTAGAATTATAATATTGCATATCTCAGAGAATTTAGGAGACATTAGGTATTTCAGTACTGGTTACAACTGAGTACTTCTAAATTGTCAGCAACATTCATCGAGAAACCTCATTTTGAAACTTAGGAAATGGAGGAAAAGTATGGCTACGGAAATTTCCTCTTACGAGACCATTTTTCTTTTAATTTGAGATAAAAATAACTAAGTCATTTTTGACTTCTTTTCATAAACTTGCATATGTAGGTCAAGTATTTTTTTGGAAAGTTTTATATAAAGAAAACTTTACGCTTAAATTATGTAATTATTCTTATATTAACTACAGTACTCAGTTTTAATAGCTAAAGTAATATATTTTCTCTCTCAATGCCCTTTTTTAACTGATAAGTAAAGAATTCCCTAGACTTCTTCCAGACAAAGTGTAATGAGCTCCTTTAAAAAAAGATAATTTTTGCTTAAACGTGTGAGTTTTTAAGTTGCATTTTAAGCTTTTAGCGAAGAAGCATCATGTGTTTGCTTTCAACGAACCTTGTTAAAATTGAAGATCAAGTTGCTTTTGTGAGTTTTTTTAATAGTTAACACCCCAAGTTCCTATTCTCCACAAAGTTATTGGTGATAGTTTTCAAAATATGAACTATTTTGTACAAATAAAATGATTTAAAATTAGGTAGTTCACACAGTGTTCAAAAAGGGGAAATAATTTAAATAGTTAAAATATTTCAGCTGGATTAGGAAGAATTTTTGAACAGGTTTATAAATTTCATACCATTTTTTACCCTTCCAGAGTAAAAACATTTAAATTTCTGCAAATATTTTTAATTGTAAAAATATAAAAAGTTACCAATTTCAGATTATGATTTAATTCAAGGATTATCAACCTTTTTATGCTTGCTGCACCTTAGGGAATGAGATTAGAAACTTGGGACAGTCTTGTTAGAATTACAGTTCATTTCAGCTTTTTAAATATTAAATCAAAGCGGAATTTATGTCAGAAACATGCAGAATATAAGCTCAAATAAATACTTACACCATTTCTGATTTTATGTTACTTATTTATTAAAAGATATAAGTAACAAACACCAGAATATACTAATATACAGTTTCAAAAATATCCATGGGATTCAGTGTGGTATTACACTAGAGGAATACAAAGGAGATCACTAAGAATAGTTTTGTTTTATTAATGTGAGACTTGCCATTGGTGCCTAGAGAACAAAGGCGTGATATCAACTTGGAGATTATTTAAAGAGGGCCCTGCTAATATTTTTAAAATTATCCTCAAAATACTGGTTGGGAATTACTCGTTTACGAATAATTACCGTATTTTTCGGCCCATAAGACTCATGTATTCACATAAAAAAATTTCAGGTAGTATCTTCTAACGAAACTACCGCGGGTTGTTAACGTGGGATTACTTATCGTTGCTTACCTTTTTTTATGTATATATGTATGTACATGTACGTATATATATATGTAATGATAACGTCCCATCATTATTAACTGTTTCGCCCCACCTTATTTTCTTAACGCGTATTCTAAATTATTACCTTTTCAATAAAGGACAGTCCCTTTTTGCAAATTGCGACCATCAAATAAACGAATTAATTAACTAGTTTCTCCCTTAGTGCACGCGCGTTAAAGTTATTTTCAAAACACGAATCAACACCACGTGATGTTTTCGCCACGGTGCTCTTTTCGGAACATCATGCGACCCTTATGTAATCAAGTCACATGCCCAATTCTAGCCAATAAAAAGATTTCCCCGCGGCCAGTATCTCTACACTTTATAACCTTCTGCAAAAGTTTTAGGCGTGCTTTTTACTGTCTGTCTATGCCTTGTCCTGGTGTCGTCCTAGCTCTTCTTCCTCGCCTCGCTTATTAACCTTCTTCTGTTTTCGCGCTGCTCCGCTACTGTACGATATAACGATGTAAAATCTGCCTTCTGAATGCGTCCCGGCAGAGACCGGTGGCGTTGCCATTGTGTGTGTCCAGTTGTCAAGATACCTGTGTTTTTCTGAATAGTATTTGTCTGCAGAATAATCCGGAATAAAATAATATGCGTCGCATCTCTGTTCTGTGCGTCCCTTCAATGCCTCTCCTCTATGGTTTTACCACCCCGATGTGTCAACGGCTCTCGTGAAATGGTCTTCATCTCGTACCTCGGTGTTACGTCTATATATGGTCTCTCGGTGTCTATATATTATATATATTATTTATTATACAGGGTCATCGAAAAAGGTTGGACAAATTTCATATAATCATATTTAATGAAATAATTACAACCTAAACAATTTTTTCGTTGTGTAATGTACAGAATTTAATATAATTTTACCTTAATAAGTTTCAAAATGAGCACCGTTGGTTGCTCTACATATATAGTCGATAATCAATCTCTAGCCAGGTGTTATGGAGCATGTCTGGCGTCACTGTGGCAATTGCATCGACAATTCTCTACCGTAAATGTGTCGAGTCCCGTATCTTTACGCTGTAAACAATGTTCTTGACGTAACCCCAGATTTGTACTCCGCAAACCACAACACAAGGATGTGACAGTGGCAGGTGTGGTTGTAGAAAAGCATCATTAAACTGCTCTGTCCCATTCCTGAATTGCAAGGGCAGTTGCAACAACGGAGTGGCAATATTAATTTAGGAAGAAGGTGACGACATAGATTCTCTGCCAATATCTTTGGACGACGTCTCCACTGCTGACGAAGATGAATGAGCCTCGACACTTCCGCCTCAAAAATCCACGATGATGCACATTTTTTCTTCATTTTAGGATTACTATCAGTCCATGTAAATACTTTCATTATATGATTCGTAATAATATAATAAAAGATATAATTATAAAAAAGTGTTGTGTTTCAATTGCATTTACCTTATTTCCAATGTTAAAGTGTTGTTATTCATCATGATAGCAAGTTACATCAGTTAAAATGCAACAGGCTATGAACATACTCCTTTCTAGAACAACATCGAAATTGAGCGTACAAGTTAGAAATACAATAACTTTTGATTGGTTGAAGATAAAGTGGCAAAAGTCCATATGAAATTGATGGAAATTTAATGCTCTACAACTTCGTCTCTGGCAATGTTTCTGAGAAACGACCGTGGGAGGCACTAGAAGCAAATGTTTGACAAAAAGAGTGAGGTAAAAATGATTTTTTCGAAAATTATCGATTTTCAATAACGTATATCTCGAAAACCGTTGGGAATTCGACAAATATGTATATGGATAATTTTACAGGAAATTTAAATAGCTTTCATTTTTATATTAACATTTTTTTTCTACAGAGTACCGTTTCTGAGATATAAGTGAAAACCAAAAAATGGAACCTTTCCACACCCTCCCCCCCTTTAGTTCACCCCCCCAGGGGCGGGGACTTTTAGTATGTTTACCTACTAACTACTCCTAACAAAGTCCGGAAGTCAAAAATTCTCGCATATTCCATGCCCTCTACACCCCTCTTTTGAGCACTCAATGACTGGACTATAGAACAAATTGTTTAGGAATCATGAATTTAACTTTTTAAAAAAATACAGATTTCGATCTCACTAAATAAAATATTCTATTTTGTATCCATATAATTTATTCGGAAGATAACATCTTCCAGTTCGCATGGTACGAGTTAAAATTTCACTTTCCATACATACGGCACGTTCTATAAAAAAAACTTTTGCTTTCAGACATAATTTTTTTTGAAAAAAAAATTGTTCATTGAATAGGGAATGGTACGTATTGCGTGCCCGACATATTTTCGCCCACGCAACCGTTTCTTGTCGCACTAGCAACATCTCAATGTCGTTCTGAGAGAACGAAAGAGAAATTTCCATTTCTAAATGCAGCGTGCATGTATACACACACACACACTCACACAAATATAAATATATACACAGACGCACACATTTTCTGCCATGACTTCTGACCCAAATAGAGAAAAAGCGTGCGCAAAGCGGTTGGCGACAAGTGCAAGAGAAATCGATAAAAAGAATCTCGTGGACTTCTTTTTTCCCCCTTCTTTCCCTTACAATTTTGCAGAAAGCTTCCAGAAACTTTTTCCCCGGAAAAGAAGAATCCAGAAGATAAAAATTAAGTAAAAGAATAGAAACATTTTGACAAAAGAATAAATGCTTTCATGGTGACATCATTCATCGGAAGCCATTGTTCCAAATTTTATCGTTTAATGGACCTCTGACGATTAAGTTTTGAAAGAAGACGGGGTTGTCCGACCCCTATTAGCGGACGACCTTTTCGGATACCTTTTCGTTGTGATATTGATCGGTGAAGAGAGGACTTTGTTTGCTCACGAATGTTTTTCTTTGGTTCAAAATTCGATCAAATTTTGTTAGAGCGTAAAGATACTGCCTAACAATATATATATTTGTCAAAAAAGGATTTATTTTTTAAGGTTTTCCTTTATGCGAAAGAAACTGTATTAGATTTACTACTGTAATAAGTTCTGTAAAGTAACTTATAGAGTCTCTATACTTTGGTTTAAGAGTGTACTTAACTTTATTTACTCCACAAAATGAAACCAGCGTGGTGCAACTGTTGCAAAATTCAATTTATTGGCTTTAAAGGAAAATCATATCTTAGCCTATGATTTGTGTCGTCTATAAGAGCCGAGATCCTAATGATATTTGAAAATATATTCTGTTTCAAGATATATACATGACAGTTGAATAACGAATGAAAGAAGAAATACATATGAATATAAATTTTGTTTATCTCCAGCAGTATATCAAACATTTTTTGTCCGTAGATCATTAATGTTATTTGTTTCAGTAAAGCCTGTAGCTCTTAAATAGCCACCAGCATTCAGGAAAGTTTACGAGTTGAACTGCAAGAAAACGTTGGCTACACAGTTAATGAACAGTATGATATGGGCTTAGAATTTGTAATAGGACCAAAAGTAATATATATATATATATATATATATATATATATTCTAATTTTGTTGTTCAGAATCTTGCTTAGGTGAAGGTCTGAAAATCTTCATACCATAGAGCATATTTTCACGTAGCTCCAACGATAACTTATGATACATTAAAAATATTTTTTAAATGAAAAAATTGATGTGGTACATAATGGATTACAAATTATCTAAAAATGTTTTTCATTTTGCAGTGTGAGCATTCTTAGATTATGTGTTTGCTTTTTTATTAATATGTTTGGTATCACCTTGCAGTTTGTCGACTTAGAGCATCGAGATTGGATTTTTATATTTCGAGCTGGCCTTAACTACAAATTCTCTCTTTGAGAGAAAAAAAATGTTTCGAAATTCATAGACAGCATTTTGAAGAGTTTGTTTTTATGTCGGATATCTGAATCCAAAATTATCAGAAATTTAAGATTGTCCAAGTGTTTAAAAAATGTTTTCTTTGAAAAGTATTTGTTAAATATTTAAGCCAGCAGATGACTGGGAATATTACAACAATTTAATGAGATAAAGTTTACAGCTAATCATTATGCGATAGATCTATGCTTAGTATACTTTCACTGTACTCGTAATTTACAGAAAAAATTGCTTATTTTATCAGTAATTCAAACAATAGTTATTTGTTGTTTAAATTTTTAGTTTTATATATTAATTATTAGTATATATTTTTTTTCTTTTAGAGGGGATCTTTTTGTAACCATTGAAAAATTGTGTACCAAGTACTCAATTCTTGTTAGAGTATTATTATCAATATTTAAATAACTGGTGAATTTGAGTAACTAACATGTCATTTAATGGGAGAAAGTGAGACATCAATGAATGGAACTAGCATCATTTGTTATTTATCTAAATATGCATAACGTATCTCTACTATATGCATTTTATCTGTATCCAGTTTGAGTTAGTTATTTTTACTTTGTATGCTGTACACTTTCACCTGCTCTATCGTAGAGTCCTCTCCGTTACATTTCATAACGTCATGTTTCTAGATACGTCTAATTATGTGCATAAATTTCATGTATGTATGCGCAATTTTTTTTTTCCATGGCCTAACCATTTTTATGCAGACAGAAAGATTTAAGAGAAAAGCGCGACATCAAACTGCTGCTTATAAAATTCTGGCAAGAATTCACAAATTAAAAATGTACTGAGAGCTCATTTTAAATTAATATCAAACGTCAAAACCACCTCTTCTTATTTTATGATACACAGCATTATGATACACAGCACCACCTCTTCTTATTTTATGATAAACAACAGATATGACCTTTTTTTAAAATTTAAATATATAACTTTCAGTTATTTTTGTAAATATGCAAACTGCCTCAAGGAATTTATAATGAAGTAAACTAATTTTTAACAGTCATGGCAAAAATTTCTCATTCTTGAAAGGAAAGTTAAGTGAATTCAAAACTCTCCCTTTTAAAAGTTCAAATCTTAAATCTTTAATGAAACTTTCAAAACTTAAACCATTAATAGTTTGTAAAAATGTTAGGCTATAAAATTAATCTCGCTTTCTCCCTTATTGCACAAATTCTTTTCAAACTACGTATTCAAAAGTAACACAAGGTTCTCTGTGTTACTCGAAATTCCCGCACAGTCTGAAAGGAGCGTAATGTACACACCTCGAGAAGACTCTCTCGCTGTGAAATTTATAAGGTCCTTAATAAAAGTTTGCAAAAATAAAATCTTTTTTTCCCGTTGATTACATCGTTATGAAACATTGGTATTATATTCAGAAATATTTTGAAAAAGACTTAATCCGTGTCTGGTTAAACGTCTGGTAATTCAAAGTTCCCAAGGAAAAAAATTAATATCTGAAATATGTTGAAAGAATTAACACAGTTCGAGGGTTGAGTAATAATTAATAATACTTTAAAATATGTATCCCGCAAGAAGCACAAGTATGATTTTGTTTAAGACAGTGATTTTTTCCACGCTATATTCTTTCACGTTGTTATGTTACATCCGTATAATTTTAAAACACTATTTGAAGTTGACATAATGCATAAAGCGTGCCAAAGAAGCGGAGCTTAAAACAAAAATATAGATTTAAAGCGTACAGGTAGCCTTAGACGTAGATTTCGATTTGTTATGGGCTCCTTAGAAAGACATAATCGTTGGGTACACTGGAGTGAAAGGAATTACTAATGCAGAGTGTCTGAAAATTTTTTTTCACTGGTGACTGACTAACTGATATCAACCATCCCTCTTCGGAAAGGACAATTGCCTACCACCGATTGTGGTTAAAAAAATTTACAGCGCAAGAAGATGACTAAATGCATAAAACATGCCAAAAAGGTGGAGTTAAAAGCAAAAATATTTGCAGTCTCAATATAGATACCTGCAACTGGGGTAGCTAATTAACTTCTACTTTAACTTCGTAATAAATGGTAAATCTTAATTCACTTAAGGTCTTAAGTATTCGTAACTGAATTTTTGCTGTTCCAGTCAGTTAATGAAACATGCAACAAAAGCATTAGGTGCTGTTTTATTACAATACAAAATAAAAATAATCAGAATTGAAAAACAGATATTTTTGACTAAAAGGAACATGAACTGGGCACTTTTTACTGCATTCTCTGCAAGTAACTTGCGGGGCACAGTAAAATTGTTTGACAGCTATTTCGCACACACAGCTCAGTAGCTGTCAGCACTCTCTACAGGGTATTTTAAAAAAGTTATCTTAGGGCAGTTTGATAAATTCTTTAATTTACGAGTAAGAAAAAGTTAAATTGTCTTAAACACAGTAATTTAGCTTTTCATTAAGTTCGAAAGTATAGGAATTGGCAATTTTAGAGTCGTCGAAAATTTTTTTTTAGCTTGAGAAGAAAGATTAAGAGTAAATTAAAACTGGTGGAAATTTTTCGACTTTAAATGGAAGAATTAGAATCTGAACAGCTATTAGTTAGAAAAGTACACTGCCTTTATTCACATAAAATAACAAAAAATTAACTTGAATGATTCTATATTTTCTTTAACTCCAACTAATACGTCTTCTGATACGTCTCCAACAAATAGTTTCTTAAAAACTCATATCCAAAGGCTCTTTACGTGGTTTCATTAGAGATTTTACAGTTTTATTTTTACTACATTATTAGTTTTTACCGCTTAAACTCAAATTATTGATACTATTGAATTTGTACTAAAAAATGTCCAAGCTATTAGGCTGTTAGTGATTGAGGTGAAACGTTAGCAAACGCAGTCCAAAAGAGATTTTTAATAATCATCACCGGAAATCAATAAAGTAGAGCGAAATAAAAAGTCATTAAAACTCATAACAAGGTATGTTAGTTGAAACAAAGTATTTCAGTAGGATATAACAAGAGATTATAATATTGGTACTTAACAGTTGGTTTTCCGAAGATTCCCCTTATTTGTAAACTTAATTGAGAATATGACTTTAGTTTTTGCTAGCGGGGATCAAGTTTGGCTTGTGAAGTAGAAGGAAAAACAATAAATCCATAAGCCCAGGTATTCTCATTAGTTTAAATTTAAAATATGAAAGCTTAGGCATTAAAAATTGAGGTCATTTGTCAAATGATTCATAAAGAATACATTGAAACATGAAGTAAGCTACCAAATGAAAACGGGAGTCATGAGACTACATTATCTTTTTCTTACCGTTTATTTATCGTCAAATCCTTATGATCCCGTGCGTACTGGAAACGTTTGATCTTGTTACATGCCTATATCAAAGGCATTTCTTCGTTTTCCACATCCGGTATTATGCAATGTGCAACGAACAATACATTGAGAGCTAGTCCCTGATTAAGGTTTGTTGTAATTTGCATGGCCTATTGCTTTCTGTAGAACTGGACAAGTCTGGAAACTTTCCTTTCAGCTCGGGCGTACAGTAGAAGTGGTAATTATACGCCTTTGATTCAGGATCGTTTTTTTGTTTGTTTGTTTGGTAGCCTACCCTTTATAAATATTAACAACAACTCATCTCGAGTACCTATCAAATGAAGCAATTTCTCACATTCTCGTTCCAGTGCTTTTAGTACTCACGATCATTCCACATTCAAAGTGCTCTAAATCGCATCTTGTACCATTCCTTCGTAAGCAATAAACTTCAACTGTCTTTCCAACCGTCCAGCAATCCCTTTTACACTAATCTCACACTCTAGATGTGACATGAACGTGACGTCATAGCTGATTTGCATAGAACTGTCAGGGGGGTATAATAAATTAGCCACTGATGTTTCATAGATAATTTACCAAAGTGCAAGCTTTTAATGCAGTTTATTAATGTACGAAAAATACTTAACTGAGAAAACAGACGTAAATTTATAGTTATAAATTTACGCCCTTGTCATTTATAATATGAAAAATACTGTATGTGTAATTTTTCAGGAATAACAATAACTAAAACAGCAACATCACACCAACAATATAACAATCTAATCGTTTGGATGCCTTTAAAGTTTTCAGTTATATTAAATTAAAGAATGTTTTGAAGTCAGAAATTTATTAAATTTATTAAATATTAAAATTTTCGCTTTGAAACTTACAAACTACCGCAAATTCTATTTTCATAAATATATTCATAAGAGAGTAATAAATATTCGTCCTAGGTAAACGAACTAATTATGCGATAAAGAGATAATTCATCAAAAACATAATAAAATTGTCAAAAATATCACCGTAAAACTTAATATGTTTAACTATTCATTTAAATGCTAATTAAACTTGAGACGAATAAAAAAATATTTCGAATAATACTGTTTATTAATCACAATTCTTTTATGAAATTTAATTTCGTAAAGGCTCTTAAAAATGATTTCCAACGCATTCATTATTAATTAAGGACAAAATTCGCTGCATAATTAATACCGAAATTTTAAAATTAGTCATATTATTATGGAAATGTAAATTTGATCTTTGTTCATGGAATTAAACTTCATCTCGCAAGTTTATTTACGTTTTTCATTTGTTTCAAACCCTGTAGTGATAAAGGTTAGTTTTAAACTAGGATATTTAGGATCTTAATTAATTTAGAAGTATCGTCATCCTATCGGTACCAAAGCCATGTTCATCGCCGTTTGCTACCCTGACAAAAACAAGTCATTGGTGAAATGGGACGGACTTTAATATGCAGAAATGTAGCATTATAAAGTTTTTTTTTAATTCCCTGTCATAAATTATTAGAGTTTTTTTATAAACTTAAATCTTATGGTTTTAGCTGGATTCCACAAGTATTAAGCCCCAGAACTACCAAAACAATGATCTTTACCGGTTTTAACACTGGTTAAAAGAAGAGAGAGTACAGTATTCAATGTATTTCAATAAATATTACCAATGAACGTTTGCTTTTTGAATAAATTTTACAGAAATCTTTTAAAGAGGTATACTTGGTCATACAAAAATTTTTAATCTTAAATATTGAAATATACACGACTTTCAGGATATTTTCCACTTTGCGTTTTGATTAAAACACAATTTTATGACAAATTTTATTTTAATGTAGGATTACGTTCCTCAATAACGGACCTGAGCAAAGAAAATAAATGTCCGACGTCGCACGTTATAATTTTGGCAGCGCCCCAAACCCAGTAGCAGTAAACAGTTAAACAAAAAAGTACCAAAATGCGTCAAAATAAAAGAAGTAAGTAAGGATAAGTAATAAGTAATCTTACGTTAATAACCCGCGGTAGTGTCGTTAGAAGAGACTACCTGATATATATTTTTTTGATATTCAACACTGAAATATATCACGCTACTGTCGGTTCAGAGGCATCTGTCACAACACAACACAACAACAACATATATCATGCTAGAGATCTCTAGCAGCTCAATCTTTCTCAATAGTAGTAATAAAATTATATGTTATTTTTCATTTAAAATCCAGTTTAAATATATTTTAGACATAGAGTTTTATTGAAAATTTGTTTAACATTTCTAAAAGCATTTTGATGAAGATTTTGTACATTGATTTAGTTTCTTTATATTTCATATTGAAATACACTCTGTCACAAAAAAATATATGCCCCCAGAAGAAATTGAGCTACTATCACGAAACTTGGCAGGAATGTAGCCTGGTAAGAGGTATGCAAATGATTAAAATTTCGATGCCAATGAGACAAGGGTAAGCTCTCTATGCGCATATGAGATGCGCAGCTGGGAGACTTTAAAAGCATGATTGCTCGTGCCATAGGGTTATTCAAACAAATCTGTCGACTTGGATGGACGGTATTGTGACTGAGATGCCTCCGAGATGTAACCGGCGACAGTAAGAACAATTGTCGGACATTCAGAGGGGGCGTATAGTAGGCCTCATAGAAGCAGGTTGGTCGAACAGGCGTATCGGCCGCCACCTAGATCGGAGCGATATGGTAGTTGCTCGGTGTTGGAAACAATGGATCACAGAAGGGATAGTCTACCGTCGCAGTGGGTCAGGGCGTCCTAGGAACACAAATGCGCACGAGGATCGCGCAATCATAAGAGCGGCCACGTCCGGACCAACAACGTCACTAGAATCGGTTCGATACCATTTACCACCTTCCAGACATTCGGTGGTATCAAGGGAAACCATTCGGAGACGACTGGCCGACGCAGGTGTAAGGGGCCGACGTCCATTAAGACGCCTACCACTGATCTCACATCATAGGCAGTGTCGATTGGATTTTTACCGACCTCGGGCAAGTTGCAGTGTGACCGACTGGAGGGGTATGATCTTCAGCGATGAATCCCGATTCAGTCTCAATGCTGATGACCAGCGTATACGCGTGTGGAGGCGGCCAAGCCACCGGTCCAATTCGGCATTTGTTGTCGAAAGGCATACGGCGATTACACAAGGTGTGACAGTGTGGGGAGCGATTTGTTGGGACACACGTTCACCTCTAGTTGTCCTTCAACGCACTTTAATGGCATGCAGTTAAGTGGGCGAGATTTTAACGCCAGTTGTACTGCCCATGCTTTCAAGTCTCCCAGGTGTAATTTATTAGTAAGACAACGCTCGTTCACACACTGCGCGACTATCCCAACAATGTCTTCAAGGATATGATGTTCTCCTTGGCCTGCCAGTTCTCCAGACCTCTCGCCAGTAGAGCACATCTGGGACGTGCTTGGAAGACAACTTCTGCCGTCCCGGAATACTGGTGAATTAACTGCCCAGTTGCAAAGATAATGGCATGATTTTCCGCAGGAGGTCATAGGTGACGTCCTTCATTAGATGCCACTCCGTGTTTCGGATTGTATAGCTGCCAGAGGTTGATTTACTACTTACTGATTTGTAACCTTTTCCATGCCATATCTTCTTAATAAAACGGTTTGTTCTTCTGAATTTGTAATCATTTGATTATCTCCTTATACACTACGTACAAATTAAGTTTCGTGATAGTAGCTCGTTTCAATCTGGGTGCATATATTTTTTTGTGGCAAAGTGTATAATATTTTAACGATAACAAATAGAGATTTAGGTAAGTGAGATTTGCCGAATTTATTTTATTTTTAAATTAAGTTCAGAAACCAACGTAGTCCGTCTTTTATTTTTGGATGCGTTTTGAGAGACAGCAAAAGCTAACAAAATTATAGGTTAGTAAAATGATCAAAGAATAATCTCCATTCAATATGAAATGTGTTAATGCTAAAAATAGCATCTTTTATACAGATGAATTATTATCTAATCTGAAACGAAATTTACTGAGTGGGACTAAGGAGAGCTCAGTGGAAATGAAACCGCCAAACTTTTGATGGGTACAGAAGAGGTTGCAAAAAAACACTCCGGAATGGGTTAATACCGTACCTCCGGATCTGGGCGGATCTATCGTGGTGCCCGTAGAAAGTTTGAAAAACGTTACGCGTACGCAAAATTTTGGAGAGACTCGAAGTTAATGAACGTATCTCTATTAGAAACAGTCTACTTTTAGAATAACAATCATTTTGGGAAAAATATGTATTAATTAAAAAGTTCTACTTGTTTTTTTGAAAAAGATAGATATAAGCAGCAAATACATTTGTATATAATTTGTTGGGTATTAAAAATTATGACTGAGTCATTCGTCGAGCCGTTATAGCAAATTGTTTGATAGCAGCTCTGTAATTAATCATTATAGATACCGTATTTTCTATAGAAAATATTGCTAGATCTTCCAATCGCTCTTGGGTTACTGTTCTTAGATAATTCTCTAAAATTTTCAGTTGAGAAAGACTGCGCTGAGCTTCTGCTACAGCTTTAGGTGGTGTTAAGAAAATTCTTAAAGCTGCAATAACATTTGGAAATAAGCATTCTAAATTTTTTTCGCTTGATCTCAAATTCAGCAGTTTATAACAAATAGCCTAATCATTCGCTTTGATTTGTGTAATTTTTACGAATTTTGTCATGCATCAGATTAAACTATTAATATTTTTTCGCTTTTCATTAAACAATTCGCATTTTTACTCTGGACTCTTTTGGCTCCTCTTTCAATTCAAGGTTTGCGGAGTTCGTCACGCCACCTCATCTAGTGAACGGCCCTAAGTACCTCATTCAATACTAAGGGGTATATCTTATTAGTTGGTAGTTGTAGACATAACTATGGCTTTATAAATGAAGCTGATATTACAAAAAATTTTGGGGTTACATATAAGTTTCAGACACTAACAGTAAAGAAAAAGTATTAGCTACCAGTACCAGTCTTTCAACAGGTTCTCATCCTAGGGCAGAGCACCGATTAGCTCTCTGGCTGCCTTACAAACGGCTAAAATAATATTTTGCCTTGGTAAAGTAGTCTTCCTTTATGTCTTGTGACCGCAGATTTCTTTAAAGTAATGGTAAGTAGTATTTTTACATTTAAGGAGGGTACCTCTGAACACAACTTACTCGGCTCTTATTTATCTGGAGATTTATTCCGTAACGAAATCTTTTTTCAGAGTGCTTAGAGATCGCCCCCGGTCCATGACTGTGTACTTTGGTGTCTGCCCTGTTAGAGCTCTTATGTTCAAGGATGACAGAGCTGAGTGGACTGCAATCAAACACAAAAATGTTTCCCCACTTGTAAAAAGGGTAATAATGAGCAGGCCACTTCTTGTCACATCCTAACTTGCTTAAATTTATCTTGGAAGGACTTTATTACCTATCCTCGCCTATTTAATAGCCCTGCAGAGGATTTATAGGCTCATGGACCTGGTCTTTCGCCGCTAGATCAGGAGGAATTAGAAACAACAACAACAACAGTACCTCTACATTTGTTAACAATTAACTTACCAATTGAGGCGTTGAAAGGCAAAGTGGTGTAAGTCACATTTTCAACTTTTTTCATTTGGGGTCAAATATGTAATCTCCATCTTCAATTTATGGTGGAATTGTAAATAGTTATTATTTGCAATATTGTAATAATTGTTATGAATTTTAATTTGTTCAATTTATGGTGGAATTTTTTGTAGTTTTGGCAGTTAAACTCTTTTGACTTACACCACTTGACTTATTGACTTACATCACTTTGCCTTTCACCGCCTCAATTCTAAACAATGAGTCACAATTCTTAAAATTGAAGCTCTCAGTGCTATCTTGGGAGGACTTTATTACCGAACCTCACCTATTTAATGGACCTTCTGAGGATTTCTGGGCTCATGGACCTGGTCTAGCGCCGCTAGACGAGGAGGGATTAGAAACAACTACAGCAACAGTATTTCTACATTTGTTAAGAATTAACAATTCTCAACAATGAGTTACAACAATTCTTAACAACGAAACTCTCAACGCTAGAAATACGAATAAATTTTAATATTCATGCTGTATTTTAAATTGCAGTAATAAAAGTTATAAAAGATTAACTTACATATTTTAATAACTTATATGATTTTAGTCTTTTTTTCCCAAAATAGACCACATTAGTATGCAGATTTAACAAAAAAACATATAATTAGTTTTCTGGGAAAAACCCTCTCCTATTTTGACACTGTGCATTATTAACAAAGTCACGTTTGATTCAGACAAACTTTTAACTAATGTATATATTCTGCATATCGTAAATTTTAATTATGTTTCTCCCCTAGCAAGTATAAATAGTATTCATTATTTTTCTGCAGCATTTTTCGTTTTAATTCTCCTATTCTTATGTTGACTTTGTTATCTTTAATTTTTCGTCTTATTAAAATAATGAAAATTATATTTTCGATTTTTTTTAATCTGGGTACTTCATAGTCAGAAAAAAAGATAAAGCTTAAGTAATAAATTCACTATCACACACTCTCGTTGAATTGAAGTTTTCTTCATAATTCATGCTTGAATGTAATCAGGAACAGGTAAATAAAAACAAGTCATAATTAGAGGACACTCTTAATTTTAGTGACTTGCTGTTGTATTTTTTTTCAGGAATAATAGAATAGGAAATTTTATTAAAAATTACCATGGCATTTTATTCTTTAAATATGGCTAATCCCTCTTTTAGTATAAAGAAAAACATTTTAATGTATTGCCTTTTCTGTAATACATTACCCTATCAGTTTATCATTTTCTAAATTTAACGCATAAATGTATCAATCGAAGCAAGAGACATGTGAATAATTAGTTACGAGGGCATGTCAAAGTTTTGATCAAGGTGTAATAGTGAAGACAATTTTTTGCTCATTAACTAACGAGAGCTGTCACAAGAAGTAAGAATAATTTCTGCCTACCTCTCTTAAACGATATACATTTACTTCACACACACACACACATATATATATATATATATATAATATATATATATTATATATATATATATATATATATAATATATATATATATTATATATATATATATATATATATATATATATATATATATATATATATATATATATATATATATATATATATATATAGCTAAAGCGGAGGCAATCTTTCGAGGACTTTCGAACTATTAACCGCGTTAATATGCTTACTTTTACTCTAGGTATCCTACAGTGGCGATATCTCGTGTGCTCGTACCCTCCTCCAACCCCTACCACTACACGGATGTAAGCTTTATGATCAGTTTAACGTGCCCATACCCGCCGTCGACACCAATACATTCAGTGACGCTTATCAGAATATAAACCTAGCTCCCTCGGTCTGAAAACCGATGTGTTACCCACTAGATTTCTCCAGGCCTTTACTTCCCATATCATGTAATCTATTAGTGAAATAGCCTTTTAGAAAACTTTGGCTGGGGAGTTCTGAATTGGTTTTTTATGATTTATTCTTAACCTTCTTGAAACAAGTGTCTAATACCTATGACTAGCAACAGGGCTAACCTTGAAAGCCGCAGTGGATACTTATTAATGACGAGGTGAAAGCACTTTTGTAGTCGCCTGTGTTAGACGCGTATGTCATGCCCTGTGGTGGGGAAGGGACTTCTTAGCAGATATAAATACGTGTCGTAGAGGGACTATTCTAAAGGGTCGTTTATTGGATAGTGGAGATGAATCACTGCTGTCACATGTACGTGACACTGACCTCGAACGTGCTAATAGTTCTACTTTCATCTTTTTTTCTCCTGGGGATCGATTTGTTCATCGAGATAAATATCGAACCTCAGTTTCTTTCCGAAATATTCACTTTGATGCCGTCTCAAAGGACAATGATATTAAACTATCTGAGATTCAAGTATGTTTATAGGATTTTTTTTTTCTTTTTACTGATTACGGATTTGCACTGAAGAATTTCACCGATTATACAGAAAAACAGTCATTACATTTTTATATTCACTTTTTTTTGTTTTTCAAAGAAAAAATAGTTATTTTCTTTATCGAATCAATACATGACATACTTAAGAGTAATTTGCAACATCCGTATGTATCTATATGTTATGTTATGTATAGTAAAACTCCACACATCTAAATTCGAAATGGCTAAGTTGAGTGTTGCTATAACCATTTTTTTTATTTCTAGCAGTAGCACTTGAAATTAAATTCATTGACCACTGTGTGAAAAAAAAGAACACACCCAACGCATAAACATGGAGATACAGACCGAAAGGCAGCAAAAAACAAAGAGTAATATCAAAAAGCCAATACAAGTCAAACAGACCGGAGATCTTGAAGTTTATCTCTGTCTTGCAAATATCTATCATATATGCTTCCTGCGACAGCAATGTATTCTTTAAGATGGGATGCATTCATAGCAGTGTCTCTCCCACATAAAATACAGTTAAGGTATTAAAAGATCCAACTCTATATAAATGTCTTGCCAGGCAGTCATGTCCAGTCTCTAAGCGAAAAGCTGCAACAGCAGGTCGTCTAGGAGCAGCTGGAACCTTTAAAAGCAAATACCTCGAACTTTTTTCCCCTTATTTCAACTGATTGCCTGGAACGGAAATCTTCATTCATGCTGTCTTTTATGATTCGCACAATAGTGGAATAAAGGATTGAATCCTATGGAATCTGTAAGATTTTAGTTCCCTTCTTTGTCAATAAATCGGTCATTTCATTTCCATGTATTCCACAATGAGCAGGAACCCACTGCCAAATAACTTTTTTTAGGTAGGGTCTGCAATTAGCTTAAATTTGATGTACAATTTTTAAGTCTTTGAGAGTCAGGAGGTTTCGGGGACAAGATAGCCTGAACTGTAGACTTGGAGTCCGACAAAATAACATTTTCAAAACCCTAACTCCTAGAAACCAGTTGTTGAGTAGCTATCCTAATAGCATCAAATGGAGGGGTATAGGGACACAGGGACATATGAAATGTAAACAGGCTAGAGAACACACAGCGCCCGCATTTCCCTCATGTGAAAGGCGGTATTCGTCTGTATTTATCGCAAATGTTGCGAAGGATTCTCAATTGGTACATTTCAGTCCCTTCCAACAGTATGCGACATCGCCATTTTTTCCGTCAACGCATTTAAATGTCGTAAAACGGCCATATGGGAAGGGGCCTGTCGCCCGCACGTGCACCGAAGGGGTAGGGCTAGTACCCCATCTTCTGGGAAACAACGCACCCCCAAATTCCTTAGGAATGGAGGAGGGATCCACCCTAGCAAATTCCACGAAGATTCAAAAGCCCTCCAATTTCGCGGAAATAAAATACCCCGTGGGTCAACCGTGAGAAGGTGTCATCAACCGGCCACGAATCAAACACACACAAAAAAAAGAAATTTACGGGGAGACTAACTGGGAGGAGGTGCCATAAAAGGGGAGAAGCCCTAAATTTTTCTCGGGAGAACAAGAGTCAGAGTATCGACGACGAGACCTGATGCAGAAGGACGTAGATCTCGAAGCTGGGCTATGACCACCGAGGAGAAAGAGGAATGGGCAAAAAACGGCTACGCTACCCCGACTGGGTCCGAACTGGACGATAAGAGACTGGGTGCTGGGCGCTGACAACCAGAAGACAGATGCGTCCCTGATAAAATCCCGCCAACAAGGAAAGTCTCCGAGATGCTCGTCTCAACTTCTCACAACTTGTCTGCTGCCTTAACTTCAAGATGTTCCACATCATTACCTGTGCTGTGAGCTGCTGCAACCTGAATACCTGACCATCCCCAGGTTGGTCAGGTATTCCCCCAAAATAGTGCTTGAATAGGCTAACTGGTAATTTATTTTATTTCGCTCGGACTCTAATGATTCGCCCACAGGGAGCAGACAGAATATGAACTATTTTATACATTTGCCTTAACCTACAAATAGTTTGTCTCCATTAGCGATTTTTTGTTTTTTTCAAAATGTCGCTTGTCGCCTTACCACATCTGCACTAGCTAATAGGGTAATTAAAAACTAATGGAATGCAAAGAAGAACATAATCTAAAAGCAGTGAGTAAAAATAAAATAACGAAAAATGAATAAAACGCAGAAAGAACAAAAATATCAATGGTAAAACTAGATTGAAAAATTCAATTAATTGTATTCTAATAAAACATAATTCTGAATATAAAAAGAATTAAATTTTTAGGTTTTTAGATATCGATGTAAAGTAATTAAAAATTTTCATAAGTGGTAACTAAAAAACGATAAATAAATTAATTATAAAATCTGAAAAAAATTTTTGATTGTAAATAATTTAGAAGATAATTAAACTTGGAGAAATTCAAAATATAAAATTATCAAAAAACTAATGCAATGTAGTTGAATGCACGATATATAAATGAAAAAAAATGAAGAGATAGAATTTGAAAACGGATGATTAAATAATGCACTTTTTGTTGCTCCTGTTTTGTGAGATAACATTTTTCTTTTTAAGATTTCATTAATTTTTTTCAGTGGTATGTAATTTTGATGAATTATTTTGTCGCAGTTGTCTCGATATTTATCATTAAAAACAAGATTTGGCATTTCATCTATTTTAGACTTTTTTTGTTTTGTACCTTCTAGCATAAGTTTTAAGGCCTATTAAAAATGTACTTATTTTTCCTTTTATCCAACATTATATTGAAATTATTGACGGAAACCAAACAGATAAATATTTATGCGCATCCTAAAAGGTATTTTGTAAAAAACTACCTCAGGCCTAAATAAAACCACCTAACAAACTCTACAATTTTGATACACATTCTGTGAATAATACCACGGCTACATAAACCTTTGGGAAGCGTTTCATCACGGTAAGGTATTCTCGACGTACATATTGTTCCGTTTTTCCTGAGTTCGTTAGGATTGAATAAAATCTCTTCAGAAACTGTACTGAAAATAAAATTTATTATTCTGTAAATTCTTCAGGCGCATACACAAATTCCAACAGAAAACTCTAAAAGCACAAGTCAGGATACCAGAGTCTTCAGTACAATACACGTCTAATGCACTTTCAACACATTGAATTTTCAGTAGAAAACAACTGAGTTCCAATGCCAGTGTCAGTTATATTTATAGACTTCCAAAGCGTCCCCTATCAGTCAGTCAGCTAGATATCTCCAGAAGCTTCCAGAAAGGTCTAGACGACAAGTTGGCGACCATATGGTGCCATATCGCCAAATGTGGCAAAATATCACTACATTTGGCGACCAAAATAAGTCACCAAATTCATCGCCATTTTGGCGATAACTCTCATATTTGGCTAGATTACCATAGACTCGTAAAATACGTAACAATATAAAGGGAAGAATGAGACTGACTATACAAATTACGTATAGCACTGAGAGTAATGAAGTGCTGGTTAAAATACAATTTTTTTACTTCGAGTTAATTAGTATATTTACTGGCAGCGACACGTGAAAAGTGAGGTCATTCACATATGCATGTTCAAAGTATCTAACTTAGGACTGCTATGTACTAAACCTATTGCATTCGCTCACCTCAATGTTAACCTAAGGAGAAAATGTGTCCAAGGAAGGCAAACTTGGATTTAAATATTTTTTTAATTGTACTCCGTAATAGAAAAGAAAATTGACACATTGGGGAATTTTTCGTTTTAAAAAATGCAAATAATATTTTAGAATTTAAATTATTCAGGGGCAAAAATCTGGTATAGTGTGTTTTAAACGCTCATAAATTTCTTTGGTGGACGTAGTTTATAAAATGAATCCTTTTGCAAAGTGCAGAAATGTTTAGGCTATCTGAAATACCATTTTTATTGGATTATCAGCATCTATGTAGCTGTAAATAATAGACAAATTTTCTCCGTAGGTTAAAATTAAGGTGAGCGAATCCAATAGGGTTAGTACACAGCAACTTAAATTTTGTTGAATCATGAATAAATTAAGGAGAAATTTACTACTTTTTCATGTTTAAACTTCAGCGAAAAATATCGAAAAATGAAGGAAATGACGTGAATGCCATTGTTTAGCATTGCTTCACCTATCTGCCAAAAGATGGCAGCACATGTAAAATTGTTTTGTTTGTTTGTTTAAAAATTATTTATTATTTTTTTAGAATTAATAGCTTAAAGATTAATATTTAATTTGTAAATTACTTTCTAGATTTTTAAGAAATTTTGGAATAATTTAATTATACATTTATTGCTTTGAGCCTAATAGAACTTTTATTATTTATTCTCTAATTGTAAAAAAAAAGGACCGATGCATGCTGGGTAATTTTGAATGCGGTTTGATTTTTTTAGTTGTTCTAAGCTTGATGGACTTTTCTCTTGAAAACGCTGTTGCTATTATTTCTGTTATTCTATTCACTCTATTTTTTGAGAAATTCCAATTTATTTATTTAAAAATCGGAACATCCAGGTTAACTGCTAAAATCACATTATTGCATTTTATTCTAAAACATATTTATAGCAAATAACTATGGATTTCCTAATATTCAACCCCACCATTTTTTGGTAAGTAATTTCTGCTTATTATTTAAAAATGTATTCCCATGGCATCGCAGTTATATTATTATAAATTTTCATTAACAAAATAAATATGTTTTAACTAATAGAAAAGTTTTGTGTATTGTTCTTTTCTCTATTCTTTATGTCAGTTCTATTTTTCTCTATTCTTAAATATTGTTCTTTTTATTTTATTTTCTCTATTAAATATTCTTAATGATCGTACAGCCATTTTAGATGGCTTTGCCTATTGTACAGTTCCTATACAAGAAATCTAACAGATTGTAGTTAACTAGCAACTCATCTCTTATTATTATTAAAGTTTCCAGAAGTTTAATCCTGAAATTTTAATACACTGTTTCAGGATGCAACGAACACGTTATACTCGAGATAATGCTGTAAACTCTCAGTGTGTGTTATATGTATAATACATTAAACACTTTAAGCAACGTTCTTTATTAACAAATTACAATCGTAAAATCGGAAGCTCACCAGCCGGCAAACGAAAGTAACAACTCAGGTGTTTCAATGAAATCATCTGCCGATTTACAAATTATTTCGCGCTGCAATCTGTAATTATTCAGGAACTAAGTATTAGCTGGACAAGGATTATTCTGCGAATTTCCAGAAGATGAGAGCCCGTTCCCGCGAGATGTCTGTTTTATCTCGTCCACCAATTAGAAGAGAGGAAAATCGTTAATGCATCATGATTTGTCTCTAAGGATTCCCACGAGATTTAGATCAGCTCTCCGGATTTATTCGATACTTCGGCAGAATGGCAACGCCAGGACCCGGCCGAAAATAGAGCGGATTGGAGGAATTTTCCGTATCACCGGTTTACATGTTTTAGTAATTCAACGATGTGAGGCGGTATTTACTTAACAATATTGCAGTAAGGGCTAATTAGCATGCTTATTATTCATTTAAGCTATTATCACCTTCATTGTAACGTTTTAACTGCTTTAATGAGCAATAAATACAATAATTTATATTTAGGAATAGTGTCCCATTTTCATGGTTTGAATATTAACGAGGGCCTTTGTCAGTGTCATATATGAGTTACCTTAATCTCTGGAACCTATTACATCGTGATGCATTAAATGGCAAAATTTAGTCTTTTAGGCTTAAGTGAATTGTCATGTAGTCGCTTATAGACATACAATGAAATATTTAAATTCAGTAAGGATTGTTTGATAATCTCTACGGTAGATTCAAACTCTCATAAAAGGAAACCAAACAGAATTTACTGAATAGCTCTTAAATACCGTGATACATTGTATCCTTCGTATACAAATTGTGAGCTCATTTGTTAAAATCTCTTAAACTACATGTATCGGCCATAGTTCGGAAAATTACTTTGCACTCCATTAGGCAAAGTTGTTGTTGTTATGTTGTTGTTACATATGGCCGACTGGAACTTAATCCATACAAGTCTGGCCACTTACCCAACATGCAAAAAATATAAAAACTCGAGACAGCAAAAAAGAAACCAAAAGATACGATTAAAAAGAACGATCAAAAGGCCTTAAAACCAGTTAAAAACATTAAAGTTTAAGGACAAAAAGTTAAAAAGCCAGAAGGACAGTAACTGAAGACCGTGAGATCAGGACATAAGCACTCTAATAGAGCGCACACAAATCACCATTCTGCCGTAAGTTTAAGTCTAGTTTCGAGCAAACAAGTAGGTGAGCTTTATTCATATTTTCATTCTCACATAAGGTGCACACGCTGGAACTCACAATCCCCATTTTGGCCAGACGTTCAGCCAGACAGTCGTGCCCTGTTCGTAGTCTAAAATTGGCTACGATCTACTTACGTGTTTTGGCATTAGGCAAAGTAAGAAAAATGTGGCTACTGATTTGTTTTTAGAAATGAATCTGGCGGGACAATTATACTGTAAGTGAGAAACGGTAACCATGATATATAGTACTATTCTAGCATTAATATAAACCTCACAATTTTCGGGTTTAAACGAAAACGTTTTTCTAAGTATTTTATGTAAAATTAATTTGTCCGTTCGTTAGATTCTTTTAGATCTGCATATGTATACGCAAAATACCTTTATTTGAAAATAATGCTTGTCTATCTTTCAATCCTTTTTTTAGATACAATTTTGAAACTTTATCTTATCTTGTCTAGTAAAAACTATCCCTGTTCTTTAGAACGGATTGATAAAGTACCAGGAAAGCAGTACATGAATCATACACTCCTTCATAAATGCAAAATAGACTCATGCCGTACAAATATTCTCATGACCGTCGAGAATCCGTTTTACAGGCTAATGGCCTGTCCAGAACTCTTAACATGCACCAGAAAATGAGGATGCAAAGTCTACTTATAACTACTTTTTACTCGCGGTATAATTTGTGGTCACTATATTCATTGGAATAAATTTGTTGTTAAAATTAGACGAAAGTTTGCTAGTTTGAAAATGCACAAGTTAGAAAGCAGATTAATGTTAAATCTAGATATCTCATTCATATTTAAAGGACTATAATAGAGGAAAGAGGTGAGAACAGGAGGGAAATAAATAAAATGACTTATAACTCAATTTCTAACGAGTACTATTTCGAAATCGGAATGAAATCTACAACACTTATTGAAAAAGTGGTACAGCTTCGATATAGGACCCCATTGGCGATATTTTGTACTGGCGACTTTTTACATTTTACATTTGGAGCATTTGGTATCCCAGAATTCGCTTCGGCAACTCTGCTACAGTCGCGTGTGTTTTATACTGAAATAAACTATTTTGTAGAATGTAACCCGATGGAATACGCCATCTTCAAATTCGCACTCCGTTGGAACAGCTTTGGTATAGTAGAATTCGTACATTGGTAATTTGGTATACAAAGAATTCGTTTCGGCAACCCCACCACAGTCGCGTGATGCAAACCAGGTTGTACCGCTTTTATTCTTATTTATTTTTTATTTTGATTTAACCATGCCTTTCCGTGTAGATTTAACGATAATTTATGGATTACAAAGTTTACGCTATCTACCTTACTGTATTATTTTTTAATTTATATTTTGAAAAATTAAATTCTAATTAAATTAAATTATAATTGCGATATTAACGACGTGATGTTTGGCTAGACGACAAAAAAAGTCGCCAATGGGGTCCTATATCGATAGCTTCTATACATACACAACAGAAATCGATAGTTCTTACAAGTGTACAGCTAGAAGTCTGTTCCGTTTTAGAAAAGTATACTATTTTAATAGCCACTAAAAATTTGAAATAAATGTGAAATCACTCTTTGAAATCCCTGCTCAACAGATCTACCCTCATCAGAATTTTAAGATCTCCCTACATTCAACTCGAATCTGAAGAAAAGCTGATGCAGATTCTCTTCATAAAATCGAACACACTTTCCAATTCGACTGTTGTAACTTTTTTTGTTGGATCACAGAGGTAATATCGAAATTCAGAAATCTTTCAAACGTTTTTGGCATCGATTCATTCCGTCTCCAAAGGGAATCTTCGGTGAAAAAAAGGCAAGGTAATCGCATCTTTGAAAAAGGACTCATGTTTTATGTAGGAGTCGAAATTTTGACGAGGAGTTCGGAAAACCTAACGTACAACCTCATTTTACAGATACTATTAGTGCCGCTATTTTGAGGGATGTGAAAAACGTGTTATACTGACATTATCATTTTGAAAAGTGTTACTCTACAATGCTCTGAATTTAACAAATGTTTACTTGAACGTAAATTGGAATGGAAATTTTGTCAAAAATGTAACATTTATATGATATGTTAGAACAGACATATTCAGCCCTTCTATTTCATCCCTCACTCTAAATGAAAAGGTTTCACAGGTGAATAACGAAATGCCGGGCATTTATATATTCTAAATCCTGTGTTAGAATTACAATATTAATAATTAAATCAGAAATGAAAAATGACTAACATTGGTCAATCTGCTAATCTTTTGAGAATGGAAAAACACTGGAAAAGCATTGGGAAAAATTGGAGTTTCGGGTGCTCCTTGTTTTTTTGGCACCAATAGTGCCAATGTGCCATTTCAGGTGCTGGCGATAAATGACCATCGTGGTATAAGCGTCACAAAATAATCACACCATAAAAACATCAGAAATTTGCAGGAGTAACAACATTGGAGCCCGCGTGAGAAAACTCACACACTTGGCGACCTTGTTCCGAGGGCACCCAAAAGTGCAGTGAAGCCAGACATTGCTATCCTAGTGCTTGAAATCTTTTGATATTCTTATTTTAGTAAAATTTTATGGTCAGAGATATCTTTCAGCATTTTGAATGTTATTAGAAGTTAAAGATTCGGATTTGGTCCCTTTCATTACGAAATCTTTTACCTGAACTAAGAAAATATATATTTTGAATTATTATATATATACATTAAATTAAATAGAACCTTACTGTCTCTTTCTGTGGAGGAATCTTCAGAAATTGTCTTTCAGAATGTAAGAGTTTTAGGTATTACACTTACTTCATAACGAAACAGTCAAATCAATTTCTTATTTGTTGTGCACCACTTGTCACCATGTACAACAATTAAAATTTATTTGCATATTTTGATACTGTAAACACAGTATAAGAATTGAAGAACTATAAATAAAATGCAACAATAATCTTTCAGTATTATTAAAAATAATTTTACTGCATTCTGCTTAATATACTCCTTTCTAAATGCGTTAGTAAGCCCGGTACTTGCACAAGAAATGGTGTTAAACAGTTTCAAACGACACGAATCAAAACAGATCTATTTTAGAATGTGTTTGATATTTCTTTTGCGTAATTCTCTCTATCCAACAGTGCAACCACAAAGATACGACTGAAGATATTGGAGATTAATTTCTAACGATGTTATTAATAATAATACTAATAATAATAACCATAAAGCAACACTTTCATTTATCGGTTATTGTTAAGATGTATTTAACGAGGATCAATGATAATCGACATGAATATATATTGTACATTTCTATGAACTATCACTAAAGACTCCATCAGTACTACTTAGACTTCAGCTAAACGTAGGGAAACCTTTTCTGCCCTGAGTATTCTTTCAGTAATTCTAAAATATTGTTTTTTAGGTAATTAGATTGTAAAGTAAAACATATTTTCTTTGCACATTCTTAATGTCAATTTCACCTTTCGTACTAATGTTGTACAATTTTCTTTTTTGAAAGTATAAAAGTAAATTACTTTTTTCCGATTGACAATACTTTTTAAAATATTTTAGGTGCAAAATATGTAAGAGTGTAGAGATAACCACGTCAAATATTTTGCTAATATTTTTTTTTCTGAATGTTGAGGCACATTGTTGGATAGACATTCGTCTATTGTTTAATTTGCAAATTTTGTATGTAACATTTTTATTGCACATGGCTAAATTTAAAATTGCTTCCGTATTAAAAAAAATACAATGTAATTAGTAAAGAATGTCCATTATTTTTTTTAATTCTAAGTAATTCTTTTGGCTAAATAATTCTTTATAGCAGAGGAACAATGCAAACGCTGTCTTTATTTAACGCAATTCTAGTCAGTGGTAAAAAGTCCAAAAAAAAATGTATTTTATTTCTTGGCGAAAACTATTTAACATATTTGTTAGTTCCTTCAACTGCTACCGTATAAAAGAAATTTTATGTTAAAAACTTGTTTCCAACATGTCCTGTTACATGTAAAATTAATAGGGCATGTAATCCTAAAATTTCTAATAACTTGATAAAATACCATGAAAGCATGTTTTTAAGAGTTTAACGATGTCTAATGCTACTGCACTATCATTTTTTATATGAAATTTATTGGAAGCTTTAATATTACAAAAACTCTCTGTAAAAAATAAAATTAAATAAACATATTTCTAAGGGCTTTTCACCATAATTTAAGGACTTAAATTTTTTAATGTTGCAATTACGGACTCGGTCCATTTTCTTTGAGTAAGTGTAGACCTAAAATTTTTTATCAAATCACAATAAAAATTAGTATATGGTCCAAAGATTTTTAAAAATTGTTTAATTCTTGATATGTGTGTGACCGATAACAAGAGAAAGTTATGCATCGAAGAAAATGTATGGAATATATTATTAGTTTCCCCCTCATATGATTGTTCTGTATGATCTTTTTTATGACACAGTAAATCCCCAGTCGGTAATGGAGTTCCTAGTTTAATGTCTGAAGTCTAACAACATTCACATAGTAAATGCTGTTAGACTTGGATGTCACATATAGAACGCTCCTTGATGCGTTAGAGTTGATTAAAGGTGATCTTGCTAAACAAAGTTTGGCAGTAATTTTATGGGGATGAATATATACGAATATCTTATAAATATATTTTAATAGGCTATTCAGTTCGGAACAAAAGGCCAGTCTTAAAAATATCTAGTATTTAAATAATTTGTAATGAATATTTTAATTCAATGAGGAAAGACCCTTAAATTATAAATTTCCATCAAGTAAAATGATAATGTCACAGAAAGAAAATTTTTCTGAAGATAGACTTTCTTAACCTGATTGAAAGAGAATAGAAACCTGCAACAATGAAATGAGGAATTTTAATCTGTCAAAGATATTGAAATTTTCCCTAAAACTATCTATTTTCAGTCATTAAAGCGTTTAAAGATTGTATCTTTTGGGCGTCGAAATAATTTAATGTGATTGTTAAATTCCAATCATTAAATGATTGGCTTTGTATGTTTGACTCACATTAATGACTGACTCATACTAAATTATATACTTTTTCCCCATGAGAAAATTTTAATTTTCTATAAAAAATTTTCACGCACTTGTCATGAATATGAAGCTTTAATGTCCTGTTTTTATTTTCTCTTCTGAAACATTCCATATTTTTATTAATTCTCTTATTTCCATATTAATAACATGTGAATGATTTTTTCCGTGTGTACTGTCCTGGACTATTTTCTTTGAAAAATAATTATTTACACTATTTGTTCCGACTAGAACTATTTGAATCCTCTTTCGGAATCACGTCACTTGTGACGCGAAGCTGTTCAGCGCGCATGCGCTAGTTATGTAACTTTTTCTTTCTCTTTTATGTAGAGCAGATTAGATTTAGATCTCGAATAGATAACATGCACTTTAACTTTTTATTAAATTTCATTCTTAATTTTCTCAGCATAGAATTTCTTTTGAGTGTATTCTTGATTTAGATTATAGATAAACTGAACCACACATTTAAATAGATTTAGAAAGGGATTTAGATTAAGTGATTTTAGAAAACCTACCACTGAAAGCCGTTCATATTGGTGCTATACGGCCGCGAAAAGATTCGGACTACAAATGACCGTTGAGAACAGTTTTATTTGATTGATTTGGAATACAATTTCACCTTGACTCAACTCCTTAGATCAAGGTAAGGATTTCTGATTCATTAATATAAACTATTAGTTGAACTTGAACAACATTGACTATTGAATAAATATTTAGTGATAATTCATTTAGAGTTATAAAAATGGATAAGCTATCTAAGCTTAAAAAGAATAGAGCTGTTAGACGTTCTGTTGTTACACAGTTCATTAATAAACTAGAAAGTGAATTTGACACATATGATATTAATTCATTGCAAGAACATTCAAATTATTTAGACGAGCTCTACAAAGAGCTAAAGGATTTTGATAATAAAGTTCAGAATATTATTGATAGTGAAAAAGATTTCGATTTAGAAGTAGAATCATCATTTGAATATTCTCAGAAAATCATGTTGTGGAATTCAAAAATTTCCGCTGAGTTAAAAGCTCAAAACGAAACCAGAAGTTCTCAGTCAAATTTCACCCAACAGAATATTTCTGCACAAACCTCTCAGGTTATGTTAGATCACGATAACTCATTGGATAACTCGAATTCTGGAAATATAAATATTAATTACTCTAGACAAGTCGACTTAAGTCGATTAAATTACCTAAGTTAGCTATCGACAAATATTACGGAGATCCATGCACCTGGCTGGAATTCTGGAATCAATTCCAAAACTCCATTCATCAAAATAATGCTTTGACGGAAATAGATAAATTCTCATATTTAAAATCATTACTTGGAGGTGCAGCGGCCGATGTTATTCGCGGCTTCGCACTTTCAGATGAGAATTATGAAAAAGCGAAAACGCTATTAAAGAACAGATTCGCGAAGTCAAATCTTTTAATATCCGCACCTATATCTAGATTATTAAACCTTAATCATGTGAAGGACTCTAACAATGTAACGGGACTGAGAAAATTGTACGATACTTGTGAGGTACAGATCAGAAGTCTAGAATCGCTAAATGTTACTTCTGGTATGTACGGTCATTTATTACAACCCATACTTTGAAAATTGATACCTGAGGATCTTGCTTTAGATTTTAATAGAAGATGTTTAGATAAATCAGACGACGGCGAATCCAACGTGTCAGAATTATTGAAATTCTTAAAAATTGAAACTGAGTGTCGCGAATCATCGATAATGCTTCGTAGTTCGAAAGGAGAAGGGGGGAGAGTGTCAAACCACAGCCAGACAAACTCAAGAAGTGCTGGCGTCAGGTCGAAGCAGTTTTCGAGAGATAGTCAAAACAATTTATGCGATAAACAACATGATCGCTACCAAACGTCAGCGATAAATAGTTCTAAGGTACACGAATATATGTTGCCAATTAGTCAAACTTGCATTTACTGCAATGCGAAACATGATTCAGAACGCTGTGAAATTTGAGTGTGAATGAAAAGAAAGATGTTTTGAGAAGACAGGCGCGTTGTTTTTTATGCCTGAAAGCACAACATAGAATTAAAGAGTGCAAAAAAAAAGAGAATTGTGCGATCTTTGTAATAGAAAACATAACAGATCCATCTGTTATCAACTCGAAAACAAATCAAATAGTAATGCTGAAAATAAGGTTGTTACGGCAATTTCTCATTACAAAAATGAATCGGAAAATACTAAACGAAACGGAAATTCTCAGTGCAGTGTATTGCTTCAAACATGCACAGCAGTGATAAGGGAAACCCCTAACGATGATAAAATCGAACATGTTCGCTTGTTGTTGGATAATGCCTCGATGAGAAGTTTTATCGCTCAAGATATTTCTCAGAAGTTGAAACTACGAGTTATTGGACAAAAAACTTTATCTGTGTACTCATTCGGGACCAACAAACCAACTGAAAAAACATATAATGTAGTGAAATTAAAACTTGAAAACAGAGAAGAACCTTCCTTATATATCGAAATAGAAGTGCTAGAAACGGAGCAAATATACGCAACTAATATTCCTGCTCCAGAGATTAATTTGGTTAGAGCTAAAAAAAAGATGAGGGGATTACAGCTTGCAGGCTGCTATAATTACGGGAATAAGAAAATTGATATTTTAATCGGTGCTGATTATTATTTTGATGTAGTATCAGGAAGACTCAAACGTTTAGGTGATAATCTTGTAGCCACAGAAACAATTTTCGGATGGTGTCTTCAAGGTCGGATTGAATCAACTAACGAGTTACTGAGTATGAAGGTGGTTGTGGAAGAGAAACTTATCTCAGATCAGCTAAGACAGTTTTGGGAACTGGAGAATCTAGGCGTCGAAGCTGAAGACAATGATAGTAGTAATTTCGACGAACAAATTATGAAAGACTTTGAGGCAGGTATATCCTACAATAACAAGAGATATAAGGTGCGACTTCCTTGGAAACCTGAGATGAAGCAATTATTAAAAGATAATCGAGAAGTTGCTAATAAAAGATTTTCAAGACTACGATGTACGTTCCAGAATGATCCAATATTATTCACAGAATACAAGGCTGTTTTAGAAGACTACTTAAGTGAAAATATCATAGAGCCTGTTCCTGTTTTAGATGAAGCCAGAGAGGCCCCAACCTTCCACGTCCCACACAGGGCAGTGATTCGAACAGACAAAACCACGAGTAGAT
The DNA here is from genome assembly GCA_907164885.2 of Dolomedes plantarius. Lineage (NCBI taxonomy): Eukaryota > Metazoa > Arthropoda > Arachnida > Araneae > Dolomedidae > Dolomedes > Dolomedes plantarius. The sequence continues at coordinate 152,561,642 of OU015497.1, forward strand.
TAAAAGTGGTGTTTGACGCTTCTTCACATGGCAAAGGACAGGTATCCTTAAATGACTGTTTGCATACTGGAAACAATTTGTTACCCGATCTTTTCCTTCTTTTAATTCGATTTAGACAACACCCTGTTGCATTGACTGCGGACATTAAGCAGGCGTTCCTGCAAATAGAGATAGATGAAGAAGATCGCGACGTGGCCCGATTTCTTTGGGACGATAACCCCACTAAACCTAACGCAGTTCCAGAGATCAAGGAGTTCAGACTCTGCAGTCTTGTTTGGGGTGAGTTCATCACCATTCCTCCTGGCTGCAACCATTAAGCATCACCTAAAGAGGTATGTAGAAAGCTTTCCTGAAATTTACAAAATTTTAAATACATCTTTGTATGTAGACGACTTGATCACTGGTGGAGAAAATGTAGAACAAGCCTACAATACGAGCATACAGAGTACTAAAATATTTGAGGATGCAAGCATGGTTCTACGTAAATGGCAGACCAATTCATTAGAGTTACGTGAACTGTGGAATAAAGTAGGGATAGATGTAAATGAATCCGTTGAGCCTAACACTCAAGCTCTGTTACCTCAAAGGGTGCTAGGAGTGGCTTGGAATGCCAACGATGACTTGTTTTATTTCGAAACAAAAAATTTAGAGAAATTCCTTTCAAAGCGAGTAAACACCAAACGATACCTTCTACAAGCAGTAGGTCGCATTTTTGATCCCGTGGGATTCCTCGGACCTTATATAGTTAGAATTAAGTGTCTAATTCAAGAGATTTGGTGTTTGGGACTGGATTGGGATGATTATCTCCCTCAGAATATAACCGTTATTTGGGATGAATGGTGTAATGAAATCGAAAAGCTGAAGGATATCAGTATTCCTCGCTATTGTTTCGCTAATGCCCTTCCTAAGGAAATAAATGATATACAAGTACATTGTTTTTCAGACGCTTCGAAGAAAGCTTATGGCGTCGTCGTTTATCTACGTATAACACGCAGTGATGGAAGTATTTTTACTAGTTTTGTGGCTTCGAAGAGCAGAGTTGCTCCACTAAAAGCAATTTCGCTACCCCGTCTTGAATTAATGGGTGCTCTTCTTTCTGCTAGGTTATGTGATAAAATTTCAAAGGCTTAGAATATTCATTTGAGCGTTATTTTTGGACAGATTCGTCTATAGCTTACTTTTGGATAAAGAATACGTCCGACAGGTTTAAACCATTTGTAAAAAACAGGGTACAAGAGATTCAGCAATATACCAATCCTAGTGAATGGTTCCACTGTCCTGGGAAGGACAACCCGTCAGATTTGATATCTAGAGGATTAACTGTCGCCGAATTAAAAGATAATAAATTATGGTGGAACGGACCTGAATGGTTGGTTCACGATAAGGAGAAATGGCCCCGATTTGAAGGATCAAAAAAGGGATTAGACACCGAAAAACTTGAAATTCGAAAAGGAGCTTTAATGAATGCAACAGTAGTAGATAGTGTAACGACAAATGATTTCATTAACAAATACTCTTCATTCAGCAAATTAGTTAGAGTCACCGCTTGGTGCTTAAGATTTTCAAAAAATTGTAGACTTGAACCTGAGTTAAGAAACAAAGCCTTTTTGAGTACTTCCGAAATTCAAAATTCAACCAAGATATTGGTTAAATATGTTCAACGTTCCGAATTTCATTCCGAAATTAAATCTTTACAATCAAATAGCCAAATCCCAAACAATAGTAAAATTCTCTCATTAAAGTATTCCTAGACAATGAAGGATTTTTGAGAGTTGGTGGACGATTAAGCAATTCGAAACTTTCAGAATTCCGGAAACACCAATTACTTTTACCCAAAGCTCTCCACTTTACTGAATTATTGATAGATTACTACCACAAAAAATCTCTTCATTCGGGTACTCAAACAACCCTGTACCTTATTAGACAAATGTATTGGATACCTTCTGGACAGGATAGAATCAAACGAGTTATTAGTAAATGCATGACTTGTTTCCGACAAAAAATCAAACCATGAAGCAAATGATGGGTAACCTACCAAGAGATAGAGTTATACCGTCTCGACCATTTGAAAAGATAGGACTCGATTTCGCTGGTCCAATACTTACTAAACCTAATTTGAGACGATCTAAAGTGACTATGAAATCATATATCGCCATATTTATTTGTTTCAGTACGAAAGCTGTTCATTTTGAAATCGTATCCGATTTAAGCACTAAAGCCTTTCTTGCAAGTCTTAGGCGATTTATCGCAAGACGATCAAGACCAACTACCATCTGGAGTGACAATGCTACAAATTTCAAGGGCGCTAAAAACATCTTAGATTCCTGGTTTAAAATATGCAAATCGGACTCTGTACAAAAATTCAGTGCCGAAGAAGAGATAGAGTGGAACTTTATACCACCTGCATCGCCACATTTTGGTGGATTATGGGAAGCTAATATAAAATCGATGAAGAAACACTTGGTGAAGACTGCGAAAACAAAGATTCTAAATTTTGAAGAATTGTACACGCTCGTAACTCAAATAGAAGCCTGCCTAAATTCCCGCCCATTAACTCCTCTTTCTGCAGATCCAACAGATCTTCAAGCCTTGACTCCAGGACATTTCCTGATAGGTGCCTCCCTGTTACAGTTACCAGAAACTAATCATACTTCAGATAATCTGTCTTTATCTTCCAGATGGACCCTAATACAAGACGTAAGATCTACATTTTGGAACCGATGGACAAACGAATATCTTAGCCACCTGCAATCTCGAGCCAAATGGGCTACACAAGAACCCAACCTAAAGGTAGGACAGTTAGTTTTAATGAAAGACCCAAGCAAAATTCCAATGGAATGGAATCTAGCACGCATCGAGCAAACGTTTACTGGTCAAGATGGACTAGCCGTGCCATCAAGCCGTGCAAACGTTTACTGGTCAAGATGGACCGCCGTGCCATCAATAGGGTCGTCCCACTCCCCTTTCCAGATGATGTTGGACCACCGTCCAACGGGGGCCGGGATGTTCCGACTAGAACTATTTGAATCCTCTTTCGGAATCACGTCACTTGTGACGCGAAGCTGTTCAGCGCGCATGCGCTAGTTATGTAACTTTTTCTTTCTCTTTTATGTAGAGCAGATTAGATTTAGATCTCGAATAGATAACATGCACTTTAACTTTTTATTAAATTTCATTCTTAATTTTCTCAGCATAGAATTTCTTTTGAGTGTATTCTTGATTTAGATTATAGATAAACTGAACCACACATTTAAATAGATTTAGAAAGGGATTTAGATTAAGTGATTTTAGAAACCTACCACTGAACGCCGATTACACTATTTCTGAAAACAATTTCGACATTATTAAATATGTATCTAAGCATTTATTGGGAAGTTAACTATTTTAAATTATACCTAATTTCATTTTGAAATTTAAATCATGAAAAAAAACTTCAAAAGTAAAAAATAATTTATCTGCTTTTGTTTGCTTTCAATAAGAGAAAATTCACGAAAATACGGAATGCTCCAAAAAATTAAGCAGTTCTTACAAAAACTTTTAATCTTTAATTTTTTTTGAGAGAATATATCACAAAATATTTTAGTATCTTTAGCAATACGAAAAAAAATTAAATTTGTTTTAAAAGCTTTATATCACAGGTACTGAACTAATGAATCTAAAAAAAATATTTTTCAAAATTCATATACTAAGAAAAAACGTGCAGTTTGCAAAAAAAGATACATACACCCCCATCTTCTTTACTATATAATTGTATTATAAGTGCTAAATTTCAAATACTTTCTTAAAGATATCTATTTTTGAAAGGAAATATTCCAAACTCTTTGAAAACTTATTAAAAAATTCGCCTAGTTTATAATAAATGGTTCTTTATATTTTCTAAAATTATTTGTTTTATAATTCCTTGAATCTTGGCTTTATTCAAATAAAGTGTAAAAATATTTTTTTAAATTTCTAATGTGGAAAAAAAGATCCCAACTTGACACCTTTTAATCGCAATAAATGCATTGCTGGATAAAAAGTCACTTTTGATCTTGCTTTCACAGTACTTTATCATAAAAACAGAACAGAAAAAAAATGTATGTGTAAAGCTGATATTGAAAACAGTATGATGGAATATCCAATAAAAGGTGGGAAAAATAATTATAATTCAGAAGACTAGGCTGGCATTTTCTATTTCCAAACGCAGGAATATGTTAATTTTATTTCAAAGTTTAAAAACGTTGGTTAAATATTTGACCCTTTAAATAAATTTTAAGAAATTAGTTTTAAGATTTAAATGTTTAAAAGTGCATTTATTCATTGCATGTATTATTTAAACCTCTTGAAGATTCCCTTTTTAGCACAAAGTCTGCGTACAACTATTACGTTTTTAAAATCGATTTCAGATTTTAATAACAGAATCATTATCTTTAATATTTAAATTATAATTACGGATATATTTAGCAACTTTTCAGTCTCCTTTACGAAATATTTTCGTTTAATACCAATATTCAAATATAATATTTTTAAAAGGCTCAAATGCAATACAGACTCGTTATTAATAGTCAATGAATTCTATTGTGAAATGTGTATTTCTGCTGAAAATATTTTTTTAATTAACAAACCGATGTTGAAAATGCTTCCGTGGATATATTAATTTTTATAAACTAAATGAGGCAAATAAAAGCACTGAAACTTGAGAATTACATACAATTCTAAGGGATAATTATTAAAATTACAAAGAACTAAAAAGCGAAATCTTGCATTAAAAACATGATGGATTTCGAGAATTTAAATAACTTTTGTATGTAGGAAAATTAAGAGTGAAAAAAGTAACTAATTCTAAAATTTCTGGCGATAAGAAATTAAAATTTTTGGGTTTGTTCAGATAATTAATTATTACGCATTTTTAGGAAAATGTATTATTACTTGTAAAAGCAATTTTGATTGGGAATATAAATGTAAACATTTTCTGTCAGTGTTTTAATTAAAATGGAAATATCATTATTAAATATAAAATTTTTATGCATTTAAATTTTCATAAAATTTATAGGTTATTTTTATATGCCTTTCGATCATACAATTTATATATTATATATATATATATATATATATATATATATATATATATATATATATATATATATATATATATATATAACTGTATTTCGATAGCTTTCATATTTTTGCTAGGTTTTAAACATTAAGCCTTTTAGGGTTCTTAGGCAGCACATGCCTCGCTTTTATCACGGTGATCTCGCACGGCGAAACCACTTAGGGAAGAAACACGTTGTGAGAGTTCGAAAACCGTCCTTTGTACAAAACGAGGCTTTCATCTTTGCATATATCTTTCTTAGGCAAATACTCTGAGAAATATTTTGCAACAAATATGACATTTGACTTTATATATTTCACTTAAAACTGTGGTAAGAAATTCCTTGAATTTATTCCAACTATTCTTTTTTCAGCCCCTATTCTTTCCTTCACAACAATTCTGTAAAGTAAGACGAGTCCAGCTCGGATTGTCCCAATGAAGCGAAATCCATTGACTCGAGACCACCTCATTCGGTCCAAGGAGGACACCAGGGGTAACATGCGCGTGCTCAGTTCGTTTGTCACACGCAGGGAGGAAAACAGCTGGACGAGCTGGACTCGGGCTTGTTACTTAAAGGGTTAAATATACATATACCCCAAACACACGTACTCATCCATGCACAGCATATTTTAATATTTCAGGGGATATGGTGACTTAAGCATGGAATGCAGGATATAATGCATGTGATGTGGATAGACTGATGGACTCAGTTCAGTTTGATTCACAGACATACATATTTAAATTGAAATATCGTAAATATGTAAATTAGAGAGCAGGATAATGGCAGACTGCAGCAACACGGATGATAATTTTCAACAAGGGCTTTTAACAAGTTCCACCCCTAGACCTTGAATAGCAACAGGGGCATTGCAGCGACATCAGGGAGTAATTAAATTTTTAGCTCATTCTTTGAGGAACACTTTACCTCAATCACAGAGACCTCCATTTAACTTTTTATGAACCATGATTCAAAGTTCGTTGTTTGGTTGATTGGTTGTTTTAGTGCGCAGCAGACAACTTTTGTTATACAAGGGTTAATTTGACCGGGACATACATATTAAAACCATTCTGAACGTCAACGAACATGCCAATAATGGGACGTGAACCTATATGTTTTGGACGTAATTTTAGCACCCCCAGGCAATTTTGTCATCGACGGTTGAGTCATGGTTCAAATAGAAGTACATGTACCAATCAAATTTCTTGCGAGGAAGACATTACAAAACAAAAACTACCTACTTTAGAATATTTCCTAATAACAGTTTACAAATTACACCTCCTTCCTGATAACGAAAAAAAAGGTTTTCTAGAATAGAATAATATATTTTATATTTCATAAGCTTATTCCATATAACTCACTTTAAATTCGTTATTTTTATCATCATTTCTAGTTAAATTTCAATAATTATTTATTTATTTCAAAATATAATACTTAACCTCGGACAAACTGTGTTAAATTCTGAACTCAGTTTCTGAAAATTTGAAAAATTATCCATTAGCCAGTAAAATTTATTCATAACTTTTAGAGAATACTCTTTATTTTGGGTTCTGAAGCTGTATGTCGTCAATAACTAATAACACACAAAAACTTAAAACGTAAAAGAGACAGTGATAATGACCACATATAAAAGGCTTTCAGACATACTTGTACCTCAATAAGAACTCTGCGATAATAATGCACTACTATTTTTTGCTACTCAATATACATCGTAAGAAATTTGCAGTCTTAAAAATATTACGAAGCTTTGAGTTAGGATAAACAGTCATTATACATAGTAAACTATTTTAGGTATTTGGGTTATTATTTTACGAAATTGTGTTTCAGGGTATTTTTTGTAATCAGTTAATGGGTACTTTGGTTTCAAATTACGAGGATTTAATACTTTATAACGATCTCGCTATAACTAAAATTGAAAATGACTCAAATATTAGGATTTATAAAATGTACTCTCACTTATTTAAAAAAATTAATAATTGTATAGACTGTGTAGATGCAATCGAAACGTTGCATTCAAATTAAATCGAAATGCTTACATAAGAATTAAGAAAAGGTAAAACAGAGGAAGGATATCAAATTTCAAAATCGAAGAATTTTCATCAAACAATATTGTAGGATATACATGTTTATATTCCAGAAGCATAAAACAGAAAGTATCTCTCTTTCATATTATTTTACATAAATAAATTTTAAGAAAACAAGAATCATAAAGGCCCCACAGCCATGTTAAAAAACCGTTAATTATTAATCATTTCAACATAACTCAAAAAGAGTCCTGAAGAGGATTTGAGGACATTACAGTCGATATCAAAATGACAAGAGTCTAAATACTCCAAGAAAATTATTTAATTTTTTTGGAAACAAGGCATGGGAAATCGGATGCTAAAATGAATCACGTGTGGAATTATGTAGAATTCAATGCATATGAAATATGTATATGTGGTATGGTAAAAAGCCCACGAAGAACAAAAACTCAGAATCATGTTTGTACATTTTGTCTTAGGAAGCATATTTTATTTCAGTTTCCTAACATTAAACACTATGATTCAAGAATGTTTCCTATGATCTAACAGAGAATCCAAGAAAATATGCACATGCATAAATAAACTATTTGTTAACTTTGTTATAAAATCCGTGTCTACCAAATTTCAAGAAAAACTGTACCTTTCTATAAGTAGAAAACCAAGATGCATTGGGTCAAAAATTTCCTTTAACCTGTTGAAAACTTTATAACGATCAGAAAACTTTTATTAAGACATTTATGCTTTATTCTAAATGTGCCTGTTATATAATCCCATAATTGAATGAACTTCGAGTAGCTACCTCACACAAAGGGAATGTAGCGATGCAACCTTGTTAACATTTCATAAGATTCAAGACAAAGGATTTGACCCCAAACAATAAAAACTTTTTAATGCTCTTTTAAGCTCGTAAATTGTGTCTATATATTGCAAAAATATAATAATTCAGTACACTTAATTTAATATGCGTTTTATTGTTGTTTCTTATACTTACATGACTTTTGAGGTAGACAGGGATATAATAGTCTGTATACATCTCCATTAATCCGGAGTTTGGGCTTGAATATCACCCCTAAAAGCTTTTAATTTTAGAGTAAACGAGTAGGAATGTGTGGTAGAATTACTTTTCATAATTATTGAGTAAAGAGCTACATAACTTTTCGATTGTAAATTTCATGAATTCTTAAAATTCTTTCAGTTAAAAATTGTATAAATGATTAAATTATCCGGAGACCGAGGCGGCCAGGGAAGCAATTCAATCTGGCGATTGACGAAGAACCGTTGGACAATGCGTGCCACGTGTGGTCGCGCATTATCCTGTTGAAATATAGCTGTGGGCAAGCCCTGAAGGTAAGGAAGGACAACTGGCTCCAACACCTCGGAGATGTAGCCCTGGCTGTTTAAAGTACCGGCAATGCGTACTAGAGGTGTGCGAGAGTGATATCCAATACCGCTCCATACCATAATACCCGGTGCAGGACCAGTGTGGCGGTGCATAACGCAGCTGTTCAGCATCCTCTCTTCACGGTGTCTCCAGACTCGAATGCGACCATCGTGGTGTTGCAGACAGAAGCGTGACTTGTCAGTAAAGACGATTTCATTCCATTCTGCCATCCACATCCTTCTGCCATCGCACCATTGGCGGCGGAGACGTCTGTGGTTCTGCGTCAAGGGTAGACAAAGCAATGGACGTCTTGCGGACAGACCACTCTGCTGTAAACGGTGTCGAATGGTTCGCGCAGACACTGGATGATGCGTTACAGACTGCATGTGCTGTGCTATGGTTCGTGATGTGACTGAGCGATCCATCACTGCCATGCGCACAATTTGCCTGTCATCACGTGAAGTGGTGCGCTGAGGTGGCTGCGATCGAACACGCCGGTCCGTCGTACCCTCCTGCATTCAACGATCACATATCCGCATTACAGTTGTTTGGTTTCGTCCAACACGACTACTGATTTCCCTGAAAGATAATCCACAATCTCGGTAAGCCACTATCCTTCCTCTGTCGAACTCGGATACTTGATCAAAAGATGATCGCTGTTTTCGACGAGGCATAATTGATCGTTTTTTTGAAAAAATCACAAGAAAAACACAATTGCCGAACTTGAAATCGTCGAAATCTCCAAGCCTTGAATAGCGCTTTGAAGTGGCGCCACAGGCGCGCGTGATGTGCGTCTGCGCTGAAATTCTAATCATTTGCATATCTCACCTCCGCTAATGCATGTTGTAAATTTCATGTTATTTGCATGTTTCCTTCAGGGTGTTGCATTTACAGTGGCTAGCAGTGTATAAAAAGTTTCGTGGCTGACTGACTGGCAGATAACTCACAGACCAAACCGCTGGCCCTAAAAGGCTGAAATTTTGCATGGCGATTCTTCTTATAGTTTAGGGGTACACTAAGAAAGATTGTTGAAAAATTCTTAGATTTTTAAAAATAAATTGTTAAGCTGTTTTAATAAATTTTTAAGTTTGCATTTAAAAAATAATAATCTGAGGCTTATAATATTTGTACCACTAGAAAGATTATAAAAATTCCTTTAAAAGGAAATCTTTTTCGAATCGTTACCTTTATTAATTTTTAGAATTTAATTTATTAAATTCTGATCCCGTGGTCTCTTTTCTTTTTGTGATACTTTAAATTAATTTTGTGTCACGTGCATAACAACGCAATAAATTGACAAAAAAAATATTGAAATTCGGTAAAATATCAAATGTAACCACTAGACTAATCGAGCTGGAAGTTTTAAGAATTTAATTCAAATTAGTATGTTTGATGGTTATTAAACATACAAATAATTGCATACATTGACCGTGGTATTTAATTTGAATATTTCATTCTACATTATTTTGTATATAAAAATATCCGTTACGATTTTTTTATAATTTTTTTGGCATTAATTGCATACATTGACCTTTGTATTATTTGTATTTAATTTGAATGTACTCAGTAGCCAAGCACGGGTATTCAGCTAGTATATATATATCTATCTCTCTCCGTCTCTCTCTCTGTATATATATATATATATATATATATATATATATATATATATATATATATATATATATATATATAATATATATATATATATATAATTGTATTTGAATGCCATCTTCCGAAACGCAAAAAAATCATTAACTGTGATATCTCTATAACAATATGTTTTAAAACATCACAATAAATAAAATGAATGTTAAAAATAAACATACAACGACTGAAAATTGTTTTCGATTGAGATACAAAAATTTCAATTTATTTTTCCATTAAGAAAAGAAATGTTTCGGCTATTGGATACACTGAAGTGAAATAGTGCTCCTCTGAATTTTAATTTCAGTTGAAGTTACAAGGTATGGAATGGACACGTTAACTGGTTTTTATTTGTTTAGTTTAAATAAAATTTTAGATATCAGTTTTCTAATCAATTTTGAATATAAATACCCGACAAACTCAGTTACAAAGTCGTTGCTTAATAAAACAGGATTTTTATTAGTCAGCAAACTTCCTTTTTTTTTAAAAGAAAAAAAAGGTTGTCTTTAAAGAACCCACTATTCGCAAACACTTTACTTTTTCCATTAAAATGGTTCAAAATTTGAATATGCCACAATTATAATAATTATTATTGAGTATCCTTGAAATTTTAAAAATATATCGGGGCTAAAAGATGCTTAAAACTATTATGTTGATTTTGATTCCCTAAAGACAAAAAAAAGGTTTCCAAGTACATTAAATTTATTCAGAGTGTCTGTTTAATTACACCTGTAACTATTTACGAATTTAATTTATTATATTTAATGTAGTATATTAAATGTATTATAGTTATATATTTAATGCGTTAGGCTGTTTAAGTACGGCTGGAGAAAGAGATTTGTAGTAGTAATTATTACTTCCAAATTATTGTTTTGGATTAATAGCACGAATGACTTGAGATAGAAAGAGACGATTTGACTGTAACGAGATCAAATTTCGTAGACTTATGTACATAAATAATTAAGAACTCAAAAATAACATAAGCATAAACTCAAAAATAACCAGTGTATGAGAAAATGCTTAGATAATTATTGAAATCTTGTTTAGTTCATGATTTGCTGATGTGTAATCGTATAAGTTACATAGGACAAACCAATGTTCTTTGAAAATGAGGGGCGCTTATCGGTGAAGACATTCGCACATAATACCCGAGAATCGTTGTTTGCTTTCAATGGGGGACACCATACAATTGAACCAGCACCCCCCTGATGCCATCTCAATTTTGACCGAGGAAACCTTGGGGGCGACATCCCGGGGGAACGTACCTTCTCCTACACTCTCATGGCGTCGTAGAACGACTTTTCGGTATACATATTTAACATGCCTATATCTAGCCTCGACACGAGGGTATTTAATGGCGTTCGTTGAGGTTCAAACCGAGCACCTCTAGTTCCAAGACCAACGCGCTACCACTAGGCTACCTTGGGTCCTTGAGACGAACCAATGTAAAAATATCAAAATGCTTCAGAAGAAAAGCGATGACAAAAAAAAACGAACTAAGAGACGTGGTCAAGAAGTTTCAGAACACTGACTCTCAAAATTGGATATTTCCTTAAGGTGACAATACATACTTTGGGAGGTGAATATAGCCGTTTAACTTGCGAAATAGAGGAAACTTTTAAGAAACTACAGAGGCTGTTCATACATTTTTAGACGATGTATATTGTATTCACGAAACTAAATTACATAAAATTCTTGTGCTTTAAATGTTCTATTTCACATCCCTTATTCTGAACTATCTTTCGACACCACAATTTCCAGGATAATAATGCCTTTTGAAGTGTCAGAAGAGGTATTCTATCCCATTCCTCCTGAACAGCTTTCCAGACTCCTGTAAGGGTTTTGGGACGACGTTTGGATAATGCAGATTTTAAAAGTCCGAAAGCACAAAAATCCATAGGTGATACATCGGGAGATTTAGTAGGGATATTAGTGAAGGGTATGGCCTTGATACCAGTTTTTTGTTCCATTTCTTTTAGGAAATTTACAGTTGATTTTGATGTGTGACTGCTAGCTTTGTCCTGATGGAGTCTCACAGATTGATGGCACTGTGGGTAAAGCGATGGTATTTCATTCAGAAAAATTGGCGATAAAATATGTTCCTGATAGTATTTGGAGTTAATCTTGACATTTTTTTCCACTCTCTTTATTTTTAACTTGCCATTATAAGAAAAACCAGCAACAATCATGAATCCCTTAGAAAAACTTTCTTTCGATTCTTTGAACCATGTACTTAAATTTTTTTTCTCCCCTTTTATGATAATAAATGGCTCTTTTTTTGTTGCAATCATTTAAATACACCCATGATTCATCTATTGTGACAATTGTTTTCCATTTTTCTTTGAATAAGTGTTTCTCATATAGAATTCTGTAGCGTGTCCTGCGTTCAGCGATATGATTTGGAAGAAGACAATGCACATTGCGTTTTTTCGCTTTCTTAAGATTTAAATCAACGTTTATCATTTTGTTTACAGTGGACACCGAGCATTTTAATGATTTTGCAACTGTCCTTTGACTAGGGGGATTTTCTTTTAACATTAAACAACGTACCTTTGCAATAATCGAAGATATCCGTTTTTTCCTTGGATACTTGTTTGGAATTTTTGTCCCACTTGAAGCTCCAATTTGACGTTTTTTTCCTTTCTTGTTGACGATATTACCTATCGACTCTTTAGATATCACAAAATCATGACTCTCACATCGTTTTTGGATAACGGAGTATACATATTTCTCTTCGGAAAGAGCATAAATGTAGCCTTCGAACCACTGCTTTGTTAAAAACGCCATTTTGAATAAAAACAAAACTTTCAAGCCGCAGACGATAATTTTGACTTTTAAAAACATAGTGCAATTGCAATTATTTCTTTTGCAGCAAACGATTTTTTATTACCCCTTTCCAAAATCGTCTAAAAAATGTGCGAACAGCCTCTGTATAATGATCATTCTGTTTGACATCATCTTGACTTGTCGTTCTGCACGATTCAAAAACTTTTTTAAGATTTTACACTGTAATCCCCTGAGAATTATTCTGGTTTAAGATGACAACAAAAAACCTTTAGAATATGAGAAATGCTGAGATGTGACATGAAGAATATTCCATCATACAAGTAACAGTTGACTACACAGTCTTCAGAATGCAAAATATGGATGATAAAAGTGGATGTCAAACGAAAGTACACACTTATTTAGATGTTTTGAATACAACCGATATTTCATGTTGAATATTACAGAGTATTATTTAGTAAATATAATTTGAATCTATTTATACGCACATTATTATTTTAATTGTAATCAGTTTTTAATGTATTTGAAATTTTGAAACGATTTGAAGGTGAATTTTTTTTTCAAAATGCAGCTAAACTGATTAACATAATAACATTATATATATATATATATATATATATATATATATATATATATATATATATATATATATATATATATATATATATATATATATATATACAGGGTGTTTCATATTGAATGGGACAAAAAGAAAGCATACCTGCTGTAAAGGCTGTAATTTCTTTATTTTTATAAATCAAATTTACAGTGAAACTACAGTTTTCCAAGTTTATATAGATGTTCTATGTGTGCCCCTCCGGTGACACGGCAAATATCTATGTGGAATTCCAGTTCCTGGCACACTCGTGATAGAAAATCCTTTGTTAATGACTAGAGCACTGCAGTTATCCGCTGGTACAGAAAACATTCATCTTTGGAGAATCCCGCTCATGTTCCATTACAGCATGTGGATTTTCAGTGCCCCAGAATCGTAAATTATGGCGATTAACTTTGCCAGAAACGTTAAAAGTAGCTTCATCCGTAAACACAAGTCTGTTTGCGAAACCATATACCTCCAACTATCTCGCAAATTCTCACAGAGGGCTTTACGCAATGGTTTGTCGGAAGGTTTTAAATCCTGCACCATCTGAAAGTTGTATAGATGTACGTACATGTATAGTTTTAGACGTTTCTGCAACACACGCCACACTTTTGTATGAGGCACATTGAGTTCAGAACTCGCACAACGCGTTGATTTTGTGGGACATTTCACGAATTTTTTCAATCTTTTCGGTTTGGCTGCTGGTCGTCCTGGGCTGGTTTTCTTACACAAGCAGCCTGTGTCCTGAAACTGATTCACCCACCGTTGGATGTTGTGACGATGCAGAGATTCTTTTACCAAATTTCGTGCGAAAATATCTTTGAAATATCTTTGAACGATTATGTTTTGGCGTATCCCAAAACACAGTATGCTCTCTTCTGCAGGGATGTCGCCATTTTGATTAACAGTGCCTCTAGCGTCGATTTTGTAACCGGAAACGGTTTCACTGTTGACAGATAAAACTTGTATAGTTGTAGTTTCTGAATTAATTTGTTTCGGCTAAATAAATCAATTACAGAATTTGTACTATGCTATTCTTTTTGTCCCATTCAATATGAAACAGCTTGTATATATATATATATATATATATATATATATACACACACACACAAACACAAACACACACACACACACACACACACACACACACACACACACATATATATATATATATATATATATATATATATATATATATATATATATATATATATATATGGCTAGATTTGAGGCGGAACGCACCGGAACGGCGTTCCGGTACCTCTCTTTAGGAAAAAAAAATTGATAGTTAAAAACATTTATTTAATCACAAATTACTCTGTTGTTAGTGAGTGAGCCTGACCTACTACTCTTTACACTTCACGTAAAAGAACCATTCGCGTAACGATCTATTATGATGTGAGGCTAGGGTGGTTTGTTGAGAGTTACTATTGAGTACAGCGAACTGCAACTATTTCATTGAAGCAGGTGGTATTGTGGCTTGACCTTGGCCGGCTGACGGAACGGTAGTCTGACTCCTTTTTGCGAACTCCACTGACTTTTCGCGAGTTTGCAAATGAGGTATTGACTAGCCCCGACCCCTCATTTCGAGAATCGACCTCCCCGAGGCAGCTACCCTTCTTTCATGTTGTGTTGTTGAAGTTAGTTGCGTTTGTTGCCTCCTCAAAAAGATTACTGAAACTAATTTCATTTTAGACCTGGGCTTGATGGCTGATGCATTGAGCTGATGCAAGAGCTCTCAGAGTTAAGTAAAGCTTTGCAACATCGCAACGTTGATCTAAGCTATGCTAATAAAAAGTTCAAAATTACAGCTTCTTTGTTTGAGGAAAGAAAATAAGTTCCAGGATTTTACTCATCGATGGCTCAAGAAGCAGTAAACAACTTGTCTTTTTTCAGAGTTCCTCTCCACGAAAAAGAAGGTAGGAAAAACAACCAGCCTTTGAACTCCGAAAAGTTTTACGAGGCACTTAAAAATTCTATAGAAACAAGACTGCATAGGGAAATATACTTTGAGCTTGCTGACACCATCAAAGTGATTGATGAAAAAAGTTGGCCACAAAATGTCCCAATAACGTTTGGGGAAAATGAAATGCGGAAACTTGACTCCAAGTTCAAACTTAATAAAAGGGAAACTAATTACAGGATTTCGTGAGTATCTCCACTTCATAGTGTTCCCGGAAAGTCTCAACCCTTTGACAGTCTTTCAATTCGATAGCCATATCGTCGAGTGAATGTGAAAGAGGTTTCTCACAGATGAACCTCATTATCACACCATTGAGATCATCACTGAATATTGCAACAGTTTCTGGCCTGTTGTTTGTAAAGATCAATGGACCTCTTCGGCTCTTTAACCCAACTAAGTATGTTGACTCTTGGCTTGTGTCTGTACACCATTCAGCATTAGCCGTCAAGAGTAAGGAGAGGTCAAGAGACAAGAAGTATGATGAAAACATGCTGAAGTTTTGGACAATCTTTTAGGATGGGCACAAAATTTAAACAATCATGAAACTGCTATGTTACTGCTTTTATTACTTTTCTACAACACATTTTTCTACTTGTCTTCTTCTTCTTCTTCACAAGCACAAGCACAACAGTCCCTTACAGGCCCTGGCTGCCTCAACCATGCGCTCCTTCCAGCGTCGTCTAGCTGCGACGACTCCTCTCCAATTTTTTATTTTCAAAGTTTTTAAGTCTTTTTCAATGTCATTTAACCATCTAGTCGGTGGTCTACCTCTAGCTCGGGATCCCTCGGGTTTTTTAAATGTCAAGATCTTAGAGGGATTATCTTTCGAGGTGATCCAAACATTGCCACGCCATCTTAATCTATTACTACGGAATACTTGTGTTATTTGTGATTGCCTATAAAGCCTATACAGTTCAAAATTTTATCTGGTTCTCCAACGTTCTTCTTCCTGCATTGGACCAAAGACAGCCCTGATGATTTTTCTCTCAAACATGTCCAGTGAGCGCTGCGTGTCTATGCTCAAGGTCCATGTTTCACTTGCTTAAAGTAAGCCAGGTAATATTAGTGTTTCTTATAAATTCTTAATTTAGTTTTGTGAGATTAGATCTCAATTGTCTTCTTAGCCCAAGGAAGCATTTATTACCATTTTCATTCTGTTATCAGTTTCTGTTCTCAGTTTATTTTTGTCATTAATTATAATGACAAGGTATTTAAATTCATCAACTTTTTTTGTACTTGTCTTGCAAAATAAAATTTGGAATTAAATAATATGTTCAAGTTTTTCTACAACCAACGATTTCTTTTTTTCAGGCCAATAATTTGGAATACTCCCCCCCCCCCCCGGAAGGTTACCGTTCCGGCACCTCTCTTTCTAGAAATCTAGCACTATATATATATATATATATATATATATATATATTAATTACCTCTGTATTCCATATAATTAAATTTGCTAAAGTGATACTATACACCGAAAACAACACCAAAATATGTAATATCGTTATTCATAAATTTTTCGCACTAATGAATGAGAAAAAAATATAATTAAGTTTCATACAAGTCGTTAGGTAAATTATCTGCCAAAAATTTATAACAAAAGGAATAGATAATAAAAGTTTGACGCTGGGTTTTTGTTTTATTTTAGATGCACAACAGAGTAAATTTTAATTACCAGGGAATTTTAATAGAAATATTGCATCTTTATTAGAGTTTGGCAAGTGAAATTAAAATTTCAAATAATGAGCCATAAAATAAATTTAGAAGGCTTTTTATTTATTTTTCAAAGTTTCCTCTACTTCCGTCTCTTTTTAACTGCATAACATATTGATAATTAAAGTAATGACTTATAATAGAGGGATGTCAGACTTAAATAAATTTATAGTAAAGAAATTTAACGAAGACAATTTTCTTTTTACGCAAACATCATGTTCTGGCTGCCATTGAATTTTGTGAGGATATATGATATAAATACACTCACACACATGTATGTATGTATATATATATATATATATATATACATCCTACAACGCAAATTCTGTGCGTTGGGGAAGAATTTGTATTCGGGCCCCTTAGTTAATTAGGTTTGGGATAATAATAAAACAAATACATCATTTTGGGCCCCCCTTTCCAAGTGGTCTCTGAGCGGGTGCACCTGTTACCCCTTCCTAGTTACGGCACTGTATATATAGGGGAGAGCAGTACACAGTGAGACAAATTTTTAAAAAAACATTAATTAAGAGCTGAATACAATCGACTGAAGAAATTTAGCTATTGTATGTTTAAATCTGTTTTATTCGCAAAATTTTTCACACAAAATTTATTAATACATATAGTTGAAACTAAAAATAATTAACATTGAAATAATATCAGCATTCGTCTCACTGTGTACCACACCTCGTACACAGTGAGACATTGCTAATTTATTTATTTAAAAAATATATTGTCACAATACTAAACACAAACAATGCTTCATTATACACAAGTTTTCATGAAGCAATCAGTTGTTAATCTTGGAAAAGTCACCGAACATTTATAAGGTCAAGTCGCACTTCAAAACGGACATATCCTGACAATCTTTTTGTTTTCATGGACATTGGCTGAGGCAGAACCATGACAATATCCAGTTTATTTACAGAGGCCACATCTGGAATGTTTGGAATCACAAAGGCATTATATTTCTCACTTTTGTGTAGATAAATTACTTCAAAATCACTATCCTGTAGGACTAATTTCACAGCTGCAGACATCTGTTTTTCTCCAGTTGTTCCAATTTTTCTTGGCACATTCTTAGGCCTTACCATCATAACTCTGAAAAAAACATATTTTGTACCAGAAAATATTTGAATAACGTTATTAATGATAATATCTGTTCTGTGTATCTATACAGCAATACAAGCTGAGATGTTATATCACAAGTTACAATGTTAAGATGTGAAATTCATTACATTGTGCAATAGCAAAATCTTAGTAATTCAAAATTGAGTTGATAAAAATTGAGAAAATTCGTAATGCTAAATACATTACATACCAGTAACAAATACATTACAGTAACATTTAATGCACATTGCTATTATGACATAAATATAGTTATCATGGTACACAGTGTTCCATGTCTCACTGTGTACCATTTTACTTTATATTAAAAAAATGGCTAAATATCCCTTCTATTGTTTTTCTTTAGTTAAATCCTTGGTATTAAGTGGAGAAATAGTGCAGCATATATATAATATTCAATCCAAAGTAATAGATACAATTAAATTGAAGATATATGACATATAACAGAGATAAATAACTTACTTTTAGGTTAAAAAAAATCACTTTCGTTTCATAGCTTCCAACAGAACGAACATCCACGCTTGAAATGTGGGCGATAATTACTCCAAACAAAACGTCACTGAAAAGTCTGACATCTAGCGGTACAAACATAAACTTCATTATAAAAGCTTCTCTGTTTCACTGTGTACTACTCTCCCCTATATATATATATATATATATATATATATATATATATATATATATATATATATATATATATATATATATTTATATATATATACAGCAAGTTTCCTTCTAGAATTAAATTTTAAAATTCACCTATATCCTTTCTGACTCATCAGTATTATCATCTTAACTGAAGCTTTATTACTCTAAAGCAGTGGTCGGCAAACCGCGGCTCGCGAGCCACATGCGGCTCTTTGGCCCCTTCAGTGTGGCTGTTCCACAAAATACACTATCTGGCCAAAAGTATCCGGACGCCCAGTGGTACGGACTCTGAGAGTCCTGAGGCATATATTAATATGATGTTGGTCCTCCTTTTTCATCGATGACAGCCTGCACACGTCTGGGGGAACATTCCACCAGTTTTCGATAGGTGTCCATAGGAATTGACTTCCAGGTGTTCATCACAGCTGAAGTGAGTGCTGGCAGTGAGGATAGACGATTTCGATGGCTACGTAATCTGCGTTCTAATTCGTCCCAAAGGTGTTCAATGGTATTTAGATCGGAGCTCTGAGAAGGCCAGTCCAGTTTTTAAACACCCATTTCGTCAATCCATGCCTTCGCAAGTTTCGATGTGTGAATGGAGCAGTTATCCTGCTGGAAGAGAAATGGACCTTCCCCGAAATATTACCATAGAGTTGGGAGAGCAGCATTGTCCAGAATGTCCACATACATCTCAGAGTTCATGTTTCCAACCACAGGAACTAAGGAACCCGGGCCAAACCATAAAAAACACCCCACACCATGATGCTGCCACCACCAAACTTAACAGTCGGCACAATGCAGTCACGTAAGAAGCGCTCGCCGGGCATCCGCCAAACCCAGACACGTCCATCAGACTCCCAGAATTGTAAAGCGAGATTCATCACTCCAAAGAACATTTTCCACATATCCACAGTCCAATGACGGTGAGATTTGCACCATTGCTACCGACGCTTCGCATTCTGGGGAGTGATGTTCGGCTTGTGAGCGGCTGAACGACCATGGAATCCCAGGTTTTTTAACTCTAGACGAACAGTCCTGTTGCTAGCATTAACACCTGGTGAACTTTGGAACTCCTGAGTGATTTCAATCAACGAGGACTTGTGATTTTGTTTCCCTACCCTTTTCAGAGTTCTATGGCTGAGTTCACTAATTCTTTTCGGCCTGCCACTTCGTTTTTCTGCAGTTGCACTGTGTCAACGTTTCTACTTCACAATTACATCAGTCACAGTGGATTTTGGCTTCTGAAGAATGTCCGAAATTTCACGAACTAATTCCCCACAAAGGTGGTATCCCACTATAATGCCACGATCAATTACTCATTGTCTCACAAACGTATAAATATGGCCTGACGGACCACTACCAACACTTTTATAACTTTCGGTTACGCATCAAATTACGTCACCTGCCAGATCCACTTCTTTAGGGGGTTGTCCAGATAATTTTAGCCAGATAGTGTACCACGGGCGGGCGAACACGTATAGTGCGATTGAAACTTCGTGAAGACTGGTTTTCTTATTTCTGTTTTTACATACTTAGTTGGTGTTTATGTGTCTTTATCTTTAGATGAGAGCTCTGAAGCGACTTAATGAGAAACAAAGTTCCAGAAAGATTAAATGTCAACGCGTACCGCCAAGTCGTATCCTTGCATCGTGTTCTACAATGTATTACTTCCGAGAGCGTGTCCCCGCAGGAAAGACTAGACTAATCAAAATGTCTTCGAATATAACCAACCAGTAAGTCGAAGATCTTAAATCGGTTTAAGCTTTATCGATATCAGTTAACGAGTCTTGTGACATAAATGGTACAGCGTAAGTTTCACTTTTTGTACGATTTATTTCATCTACAGGTCCAAAAGAAGAACATTTAGGATTACAGCCACTCAAAGGTCAAACACGAGGACAGGATACAGCAAATGCTGTAACTGAGTGCATTGAAAAACATCATATTTAACTCGATAAAATTGTCTCAATTTCAACATACGGGGTGAAAAGTATGACCGGCGTAAGAAACAGGTTTGTTGCTTTTTTGAAAGAAAAATCTCGAGATACTTACAATGAGTCCATTACCATTAAATCATTCATCAAGAACTTTGTGCGCAGACATTTCCAGAAGAAATTTGTTAAGTTATGGAATTTTTGATTAAGATTATCAACTCCATTATAGCTAAAGTTCTTTATCATCGCCAATTTAAAGAATTTTTAGTTGAAATGGAGAGCGAGTACGCAGATCTTCTACTGCATAACATGGTATGTTGGTTATCAAGAGGAAACGTTTTGAAACGTTTCGCTTCCTTAAAAACAGAAATTAGAACATTTCTCATTGAGAATGGTGTTCACTATTCAACACTAACGAACAATCAGTGGATACAAAAATTTTATTTCATGGTAGACGTCATGATAGAAAATAATCTTACGTCTACCATCTAAATCAGCTTAATCGTAAACTACAGCGGAAAGGAAGTACAATTTTTTTCATGTTAGAAGAAGTTATTTCATTCTAAAACAAATAATCTCTTTTTGCTCAATATTTTGATAGAGAAATTCACTTTCCAAGCCTGTTGAAACATCGCCAAGAAAATAATTATGAGATTGACATTTTCTATTTCAAAACAACACTTTTAAATATGAGGGAAGCTGTTTCTCAACAGGTTTCAGGAAGTCAGAAACAGCAAAGCGACGTTAGCTTTTTTTAAAAAACCTCTTATTGCTACTGTAACATAATTAAAATTTTCTCCCTTTAATATTGACATTGGCAACTTTGAAATGCAATTGCTGGATTCAAAAAACAAAGAATTGTGGAACTCGAAATTTGAATGTCTTTGTGCTGATATAGAAATATTGGAGAAAAACAAATGTGAAGCACGAGTGGTCTGCTTTGAAAGGCCTGAAAGATATGTTGATTTTTAACACCTGGAATAGTATTCCTGTTTCAAATAATCATCGGGTCTACATATTCATACGAACAATCATTTTCGAGCATGAATCTTATCAATGCGTAATTGAGACGTCGTCTTATTGATGAGAACCTAGAATCGTGCCTAAAATTAAAAACAACAACATACACTCCTGACTTACCCAAACTTTCCAAGGAGATGCGAGACCATTGTTCATATTAGTGTTTGTCTTTCATTGTCATGATTTAATTTTATGGATACCTTACAATTTAATTTTATCAATAAATAA